>CM061533.1:45867054-45947105 GCA_030545055.2 Neoaliturus tenellus | reverse complement strand
TCACACCCGGCAAGACAACTACATCGTTTTCAACAAGGAAGTGAGTAGTGCAAAAGTAAGGCTGCTGGCTCACTTCAAGGTCACCTGAGCGATGACGTCATCGAGGTCAATGACCCCACCGATGACGTCATCGATGACGTCATCGATGACGCAATCGATGACGTCATCACTAATGACGTCACATCCATGACGTCACACCCATGACGTCACAGAAATGACGTGCGGATGACGTCATCACCCCTTACGTCACCAAAATGACGTCATCGATGTCACAAAGGTCAAGGTCACGCTGAAACCTAAAATTTTTCGGCACTTTTGCGGTTTCTCGCACTACGCTCCGAGTTTTAGTCCGGTTCCCATGACCTTGACGACTTGGAGCGAATTTGCGATGAGAAACAGCAAAAGTGCCGAGGAAACTTGAAGTTTGCAACGTGACTCTGCCTAAACCGTCATGTGACACCGCTCGGGTGACCTTGAACTAGCCCAGCTGCCTTACTTTAGACCAGTACTACAACCGCGATGTGCACCCTACGACAGACACCGAGCGACTGACTGTCCGGCCCCGCGCACTCTAGGTATATGGGAAGTGGTGGGTGAAATTGTGATAACCTTGGGAAACTTGAAAATGTCAAGCCGGGTAGCACCGTTTCGGTGCTACCTTAAAGTTACATGCTAAAGTGTGATGACCTTGAGTTAAAACATAGAAATACTACAAGTTGATACCGTCCCAGAGTTAAAGTGTGATGACCTTGAGTCAAAACACAGAAATAATACAAGTTGATGCAGTCTCAGAGTTAAAGTGTGGTGACCTTGAGCTAAAATACTGAAGTACTACAAGTCGATATTGCCCCAGAGTTAAAGTGTGATGACCTTGAGTCAAAACATAGAAATACTACAAGTTGATACCATCCCAGAGTTTAAGTGAGATGACCTTGAGTCAAAACACAGAAATAATACAAGTTGATGCAGTCCCAGAGTTAAAGTGTGATGACCTTGAAGTTGTAGAAGTGTGGTGACTTTGAACTACCCCAAATTGTCAGGAATTGGAGTAGCAACCGCGATGTGCACCCTACGACGGACACCGAGCGACTGACTGTCCAGCCCTGCGCACTCTAGGTATATGGGAAGTGGTGGGGGAAATCTCAAGGTCATCCAAATTGGGTTTTAAAAAAATAAGAAACTCTAAACCTCATGCTCCTCTTCTTCCCTTTCCACCTCATTTGTAGTATATATGGTTGACGATGGTAAATTTGACAAATACTCCAGTGATTGTTGATCGTCTTGCTGCAGTATAACTTCAGACCAATCATAATCTAAAGTGACCTTGAGCTTTATTCCCGGGTTGTCGAGGAGAATAGACTTCATCCAATCGCAGATGGTTTCTAAATAATGCACGTTGTCGATTGTCAATTTCCAATTCGTATTGGGTACATCTTCGGTGGAAGACATGGCATTGCAAGCAGGTGTGTCCGCCATGGTTGTTGGAGGAGGAATGATGCTTGGTGCAGCGAGCAATGCTGGTATTACAGAGTAGTGGGGGAAATTTCAAGGTCATCCAAATGGAGTTTTTTAAAAAAGGAAACTTTTTCTATTTACTTATAACATAACCACTTAAAACTAAAAGGATTGGGATCAACAGTACGTTTAATCACCATATTCGTTATATTCTTCCTGTTTCTCAGTTTTCACCTCCGCCCGGATAGTACCTCCACTCTTTAGCTCCTTTTCGGCTTCTTCTAGTTGCTGGGTAATCGCCATCTGACATTGAAGTTCAAAATCATCACGCGGCACAGATCCGCAAATATCCATCTGAGCCAACCAGAGCTGCCTGAGGTTCTTTTCCTTTTCCTCGACAGCTTCGACGGCTGCATGTAATTCCTTTTCTGTAATAGAGGAGTCCCACAATTGTTGATCATCGGTTTTGTTGACAACCTCCTTTTCAGACTCCTTGTACAAATTGTTCAGCTCCTGCTGAGTCTTAATGGTTACCTCCTCGTAACTAGCACAACTTACATTGAGAGACATCTTGATGTTGTACGGTTGACCGTTGGAGTTGAAATGAGGCTGAGGCACAGCGCTTGGGGGTACTATGAAAAAGTGGTGGGGGAAGTTTCAAGGTCATCCAAATTGTGTTTTAAAAAATCCTATCTTGTTACTGAGCACATATGTCAGTAACAAGATAGGTGTTTTTTTCTCTTTTACATCTTTAATATAACAAATAAATAAACATATTCTACAATGGTAAGAAGAAGGAAGACAACTGCTAGTCAGCTGAAATAATCCAAAGTCTGGCTCGCTTCAGTCTTCATGGACGCCGGTGATGAAGTCGCTGGAGAAGAGTAATGTTCAGACTCTTCTTTTGGGTGTCGGAGATTGCGTATATTGCAAGCGTAGACTTGCACATTTATACGGTAGCCTCGCGCCACCATCAGCTGCAACTCCTTGTACAAGTCGTTCAGCTCCTGCTGAGTCTTAATGGTTACCTCCTCGTAACTAGCACAACTTACATTGAGAGACATCTTGATGTTGTACGGTTGACCGTCGGAGTTGAAATGAAGCTGAGGCACAGCGCTTGGGGGTACTATAAAAAGTGGTGGGGGTGTTTGCATCGAAGCAGGTTTAACCTTTAGCTTGGTGGTGGGGGTAACTGTGAAATGCAAAGGTCAAAGGTCAAGGTCACCCGCGAAGTTTAAAAAAAAAATGCAACATATCAATATGTGACAAACTTCACATATTGATATGTTGCATTTTTTGTCTTTTATGGTTTATTTATTTATAAAACATTACAATAACATATGTACAACAGTAAAATTAAAATCTAACACTGCTGCTTGTCGGCGATGTGGATGGTCAACTCGGTGGAATTGCTACCCGTGCAACCGTGGGAAACCAGGTAGAGACAGCCGGGTTGGATGGAGCGCAGATCCTCGTTCTGGAGGAGATGGACGAACCGTTTCGGCAGGTAGACTTGGAACTTGGGCTCATCCCCCGGAGTGAACGGTGCCTCGCTAAGACTGCAGCAAATGGCCTCTCCAACTGAAGTCTCCATCTTCTTCATGGCGTGGATAATGTAGTGCTTCTCGTCTTTAAGTTCGGAACACTTCTTGACGGGTAGTATGGTAGATTTGGAGTGAGCATTGAACTGCTCAACCAAAGTTTGCAGGAACTGGTGAGATGCCATGGTTGAGTTAAAGATTGTCTTCTTCTTCGTCTTCTTGCTGGGAGATGTTGTCGTCTCGGAATCTCGAGTAATACTCATGCCAGGTCCCGGTCTGCTCCTCACTTATATAACCCACGTCACCCCCACCACTCCCCACTCCCCCACTTTGAAGGTAAGATGCGAGTTTATAGGCGTTTTTTAAAGCGCAATGTCTATCTTTTTCATGTTCTGGACTTTTAGTACAAATACAAACATTTTCCATCGTATACTTGTAGTTTTTATCCAAGTCCACATCATTAACCGGAACATGAGTAAATTCTTCGATCCATCTCTTCTTTTCCAGTCCTTTTGTATAAATATTGGTAAACCTGTTTGAAAACTGATGCATGATGTTATATAAGTCCGTGTAACTTGCAAAACCATCATACCAATCGATATGATGGAAATATTTTGAAATCCACCTGTTGGTAGTAGCGGCTTTGCTAGTTAATGATGAATAAGAACATGGTGGTTTGAACAAAAATGTATATGGAACACTTGTATTGATATCGAAAAACACAAGTTCTTTTATGATAAATCTATCATCATTACCCCGAAACGCTTGGAACTCAATTATACCAGGTTTGGACTTTACTTGTTCTTCTTCCTTGTCCATTGCGAAGATCACTCGTCTGCTCATGACGAAGTCCAAAGGTCAACTGATTTCCACACCACGGTAGGTACGACTTTTATACCTGGCCGTACAGTTGTTGGCGCGTTGGTGTATATTTAACGTGGGCACCGTCCCCGGTAGGCCTAACCCCACAAAGTGTTTGATATTGTTTTAAAAACCAACCATTGTCATCTAAGTTTCCATCTTTACATTCTCCTTGTTTTCATTTTCATCACTAACACTTGATTCTTCTCCTCCTTCTTCCTCTTCTTCCTGTTTTACTGATTTCTTATGTAGTTGAGCGTATTTTTCCAACTGTCTCCACATTTGTACTTCATGAGGAACCCTATTAAATATAGAAGTATCCACAGGTCCGTACAATATAGGTGCGTCCGGTTGTTTGTCCAAAGTGTCTTCCAAATAATCTTTAATAATAGAACTTGAAAACACTAGTTGTCTCAAGTATCTTGTTATTGGTTCAGTTGCACAGGTTAGAATAAAAAACTCTTCTCGATTAAGTTGAATCTTGTTATCATGTCTTGTTGTGTCTCTAAACCGCAATTGATGGTCACCACGATTCTTTATAATATCAATTTCCACATTTGAATCCAAAAGTCCTACTCTTGTCTTTCTTCCATACATGTTACTAGTTAAATAGCATTCTAGCAGATGCAAGTGCTTCATAAAAGATTCCCAAGCACTATCGGTGAACAAAATCATTTTGGGTCCATGAGTCAAAATTACAGTAGGTGAATAATCCGTCGATTTCATAACACCGATTAAAACACTTTTGTCCAAACTGGATGAGATTGGATAAAATATTCGCAAGAATACCTCACTCAATATGTTAGGAGAAATATTATCTTCAGTATCCCTTTTCTTCTTCTGTGCATTCTTTCTTCTTTTACCTTTTTCCTCAACATTATTACTGCCGTGGAGTTGTCCGCAAGCGTTGTGTTCATCTCCCTCCGGTTGACCTTGAAGATCTAAAAAGTCGGATATCTCCTTCTCAATATCTACTACATTTTCTTGTGTACCACTAGGAGAAGCCATATTGAATAAGATGCTACCCATACAAGAACAGGCAACAAACTGATGAGGAGCGACCTGAACACTCTGCTTTTATACTCGCGGAATGCATTGGAATGTAACAAAACCGGTTTTTTACAATACATTTTTAACAATTCCAGTTAAAGGTGTGTATGTTACGATTTTATCATGTAGAATTAAACAGTATGCAGTTGTATTAGCCGATATAGGCGCGTTGAATTCCATTTCTATTTTTATATCTACACTTGATGATTTTACCGATTCATTTTGTTTAGAACAATCGATTACAACTATAGGGTAACCATCTAAGTATTTTTCTGGTGATAGTAAAGGTGCATTCGTTTTACCATAATATGAACTTTGGAATCTTGCATACATATCGTACAATATGCTGTACTTTTTATTAGCGAATGACACATTTAAATTATCGTATGGAAAAAATTGTGAATTTAAATAAACTTTAATATTTTTCAAGTTGCAATGATCAAATTGGCCTGCATGTTTGGTGATGGTGTCTCTTCTGCCTGTTTGTAAACCAAATATAATATACCTGGCTCGTTCCACATAATTAGATGTTTTAACTGTCCAAGTGTGTCGATCCGTAGTTGGCAAGCTGGGATGTTCATGAAATTCCCAACTTCTAAAAGGAATTACAATATCACGATCAGCCTTTAACTTTCTTAATAGTAGCATTCTATGCTCGTCAGCTAATTTTACATGTGGAACTCTCCATACAATTTTGTCTAATGTTAATTTCCATTCTAAAGTTGCATCTGTTGTACCGTCTGGAGCTTTAATAATATCTTTATCGTTTGAAGATCTCAACAAAACTAATTCTTGTTTAACGTTTAATATTATTTTCCTATAATCTTCAGCAAAACCAAGCAACAAACGTAACGGAATATGAAAATCAAAATTTCCATTTGTATCTGGAGTGATTGTGTCTTTTGCAGGTAAAACCCATCCTGCAGGTTGTATTAAATTGGTTTCATTAGGTGATATAGATGTTAATCCCTTTAAAGTTGTTGCAATACCTACTTTTTTAGTAGAATCAACTGTTACACCTGATATTTCATATCTAATTTCATCAAACAGGAAAGCCATGGGATTATTTATAAATGGAACTGTTGTACCAGTAGTAGTACCGTCCTTTTTAGTAACTTTTCCTTCAATATACAAGTAACTTTCACATGGTAGTGTGTAAATGTCTTGATTTTGTATGGGAATACGAATTTCATCGTTATTGTTTAATTTTGATGAAGTGTAAGGGTTGTGGGTGTGATATTCTTTTTCCCATAGGGTTTCGTCGAATGTTGGACCCTGAGCTATATCCAGTATATCCATTATCGGTTACTTTTAATCCAATTCTCTCTAAGAAACGAATGTTCTCGCGTGTTAACTCCTCCACAGCTGAAGAGCTACTAATACGGATTCCCGTAGGTTGTTCGCTTTTAAATGTTAAACCCATGGTTTTGTATTAAAGTGTTGATTTTAAATGTAATCTAACCGTAATAGGCTCTTCTCGGAAATCTATCAAGTTACCGTCTTGATCCAATACGTTCAACACGATGTCTGAAATGAAAGTGGTGTTCAAAGGTAGATATACCAGGTTTTGCGGCTTTTCAACAATTTTAAATCCAGGTGGTACACTGGGGTAAAAAGTATGTATTATATGAGTATTTGCTCCATCTCTGTAAGCTCCTTGTATAATATTACAAGTTATGTCTATACTATTGACTTTTAATATTGTTACAGTTTGTTTACCGGAATGTGTTTTATTTGGTTCTAAAATCGCTCCATCTTTGGGAAATCCTAATAAATCACCAATTGAGTCTGACTTACTGAAATCTATATAATATTTTGAAGTAAGCTCAGCTTTCATTGTATTGTTATTACCTTTTAGCGTTATATTGTCTTTTCCCATTTTATTTTGCAAAAATTCATTAATATGATCAATTTCATAAGAACCTGTGGGTAGAGTGCAAACTTCCAAGTCTGTAAACTTCCCACTGGCATCTTTTCCTTTATAATAATGTAATAAGTTATTTTTACCTTCCGTAACATTGGGAATAGAGTTGTAAGTTGTAAAATCCAACAGTGCTGCCTCCCAAAATCTTCCTTTTTGCAAGCGTAACGCTGGAAAAAGGATACTTCGTAAAGTGGACGATTTTCCTGTTAATGATACCGTATAGGAAGACATCTCAATAGTGACTGATACTTTTAGCTAGGAATTCCAAACATAAATGGCCGCATATTGAAGTATTATCAGGTTGTTCTCTTTTATAGTTGTAATATATGTTTTTAGCAGATTTAAAGTAATGTTCAAGTTCTTTAGGTGGTGGCAAATTTCCAAAACTATCAAAATAATATACATTACTATTTAGTTTCTTATAACACACCCAATGGGTGCCGGACCCTTCAGTATTATCCAAATTTACGATTCCAGTCTCATTTTTCCATATTTTCTTTGGTAAACTGTCTTTCATAAATACTCCGCGGAAAAATGGTATTTTTAAACAGGAAATATATTTAAATAATTCAACATTAGTCAACGCTTTATGTGGTATAACCAATTGATTTCTTTTATTTAATATGCACGATACGGTCTTAGGTATAGACCAGCCCCGTTTTTTACCATTGACCATATTGTCGGTTTTTTATTATTTTTCCTCGGAGAACGTCTTTTTAGTCTAATATTACCACCATGTTTTCTCTTGGTTGATCCTTTTTTATTCTTACCCCTCCTTTTTCCACCTCCTACCGCTGTTTTAGCCTTCATACCTGCTGTTACCGCTAAAGCTGCTGCTTTTTCCGCAATACTAGCGTCACTAGACTTTACTCGTTGCCAAGCTATATTCGCTAGCTTTTTATCAGCGATTGACCTATTTTTTGAATCGGTAAACGTGGAATATGCGATATCGTGTTCTTTACAAGCCTGATCTAACTTATTTATGCCTGGATCACCTCTTTCCAGTCGTTTTTTCAATTTAGTTCCTGGTCCGCAATACTGATAACCTCCCGGTATGTGAAATTCGTATGGTAAAGCGTCTATTGCTCTGTTTACGATAGATCCTACTGGAATACGATTTAAAGCTTTACTTAACAGAGAAACCGCTGTGGACGTGATACCGCCTCCTTTCCGTATAGTGTCTCGATATGGACTGGTGTAATGAAACGCCATGATTGTCTTTTATATTCGAAAAGCGTAACCCATGTGTTACCTCTATGACAGGTTGCACATAAATGATGTAATATATGGTGTTATTTAATTAAATATCAAAATCACCCCAATCTGATGATCTAAACTTTTGTGTGTTATGATTAAAAAAATATTTATAAAGAATTTCTTGTTTAATCCATGTATTTCTCATTTTTTCGTCAATAGGTTTATGTTGTCCTGCTGCAATATAATTATGCATATCAAATAATAAATTACCTATTACTTTAACAAGAAAATTAACAGTTACAGCGTTATTGGCATAATCAGGGTCTGCAACATTTGTTAATCGTTTGTTATCACAATTCCACCATTTTTTTCCAGTTGGCTCTAATTGTATTATCTGTTCATAAGTAACAGCATCACCAGGCTTTTCACCAATACCTAAATTTGTCAATAACTTTCCTTTACCATCCCAAACATAATTGTTTTCTTCAAGCAAAGTAAACTTTTTATTTCCTTGTACAAATACATCTCCTTGACGTGTTACTACTTGGTTTTGTTTCACAAAACCGGAGGTTTCTTGTTTTAAAGTTTCCTTCATTTGACCCACCGTTGCACCATCTGATGGTGCAAAACCATCTTTTACATTCGCTAAACAATTACCAAGACAGTCAATAACTCCTACATCACGTGTAATACAATGATCTTTGATGTATTTTAAATTTACAGCATCATTTTCATTTTTTGGATAACCTATATCGTTAATAACAAATTTATAAAAAGAAAACCCATCTTTTGTCTTTTCAGGTATTATAGAATGTAAATAGCGTCTATTTATGCTGTCTTTTTCATCTACAGGGTCTGCTACGTTAGATATACGTCGATTTTCAGCATTATACGTTTTTCCATCGAATTTTAACGTATTTTTCAATTCCGATGATAAATAACCTCTGTTTATTGCATCAGCGTTTTGATTTGGCTTACCGACGTTGGAAATTCTATGATTACCCGCGTTATATGTGTTTTTGTCTAGTTTCAGTGTTGGTAATATCTCTTTTTTTAATACTTTTAAATTTATTGCATCATTTTCATCTGTGGGATCATTAATGTTTTTTAACCGTTTATTACTAATATCATAATCTCCATCAGGTGTTTGTGGTAAGCCAGCACCTCTTTTTAAAGTATTAAAGTAATATAATCCATCCGAGGAATATCGTCCGAACTTGTCAACACTCATGGTGCAACTGAATAACATTCTAGAGTGTAACCCATTTTTATAATATTAGTCTCGATTTCTAACCCATATCAGTTTTTATACAAATTCTTAGTCTTTATCAGTTACATTTTCATCGCTCCCGGGACATTTAAAATATTTAAAATTTCCACTAACTAATGCTCCGTCTGATTCATTTCGAAACACATGATTTTTATGAATAAATTGTTCACCAGACAATTTTCTAAATCCGCTAAATGAATTTGGATCTGCAATTAATATAGCAATTAATATATTTTGATAATCATTTACATCCATTAATTTAAATCTTTGCTTATTATAAATAAACTCTTTATTTGCACTGTCATATTGTAATGTTTGTCCTACAGTTGCAGCATCATTTGGATCTCTTCCATTATGCAAGTTTTTTATTACTTTATTTTTACATGTAAAAAATCTAAAAGAATGATCTGGATCTAGATGTACGGTTTGTGATAAAGCAGCTGCATCATGTTTTTCATAACCCCATCCCATATTTGATAACCCTTTACCCATGCAATCCCAAGCATTATTTTTGTATGTTAATAAATTAAATTTTTCATTACCTTGAACAAATTCATCCCCTTGCTTTGATACTACTTGATCTTGTTTTACAAAAGAGGTTGTTTCTTGTTTTAAGGTTTCCATCATTTGACCCACTGTTGCACCATCTGATGGTACCGAACCATCTTTAACATTCGCTAAACAATTACCTAGACAATCAATAACTCCTACATCACGTGTAATACAATGATCTTTTATATATTTTAAATTTACAGCATCATTTTCATTTTTCGGATAACCTATATCGTTAATAACAAATTTATAAAAAGAAAAACCATCTTTTGTCTTTTCAGGTATTAATGAATGTAAATAGCGTCTATTTACGCTGTCTTTTGCATCTTTAGGATCATCTACGTTGGATATACGTTTATTTTCAGCAGTATACGTTTTTCCATTGAATTTTAGCGTATTTTTTAATTCTGATGATAAATAACCTTTGTTTATTGCATCAGCGTTTTGATTTGGCTTACAACATTGACAATTCTATGATTACCTGCGTCATATGTGTTTTTCTGTAGTCTTAATGTTGGTGATATATTTTCTTTTAATACTTTTAAATTTATTGCATCGTTTTCATCTGTGGGATCTTTTATGTTTTTTAACCTTTTATTAGTTATATCATAATCTCCATCAGGTGTTTGTGGTAAACCAGCACCTCTTTTTAAATTATTTGCGTAATATAACCCATCGAGGAGTAACGTCCGAACTTGTCGACACTCATGGTGCAACTGAATAGTAATCTAAGGAGTAACGCATTTTTATGAGATTACCCCACGGTTTCGGAGTTCATCCACTAAAGCCACCCATTCGTTTTCCAATCCAGTATGACCCGCTTCTTTAGCTTCATGTATTAGTTTCATTCTATCCACCAATTTATTGATATTATTGTAATAAATCACATTTGTGTTATATAGTTTCTTCATTAAACCTGTACCTGTAACAGATTTGTTTCTTTTTCTTGGTTCTGGAGCACTTATATCCAAAGTGGATGACACAAACCTTCGTTTTACAGGTTTTCTTGGCATTATCGGCATTGGTTGTCTTCTCGTTGTTGGTATTAACTTGGATACAAATACTCTATATTTTAAAGACCTAGATCTAAAAACTGGCTGGTCAGCTAAATACTTCCTCCTGTATGCATTGGTGTGTTCCAAAATCTGTTTATATGCTTCCATATCTTCTTCTTTAACTAACAATTCTAAAGGCTTTTTTTCAAATAATAATTCAAATAATCCTCTTGTGCCCTTATATCTTTGATTACCAACAATAATATTATCATCTTCATCAATGTTTACCGGGCTATTACCAACCATTAAACCTTCTTCTGTTAATCTTACTCCATAACTATGGTAGTTTTTATTAGGATTTATTCCAGCTAACATTTTTATCATGTATTTCCTTCCTAAAGGTCCTTTGTTATGAATGTTTTCACCCAACAAGCTTATGTTTGACGGACCTTCCCTTGCTTCTTTTTCCTCTTCACTAGCAGTTGATACATCTTCATGTCCTCTTTTAGCTTTTACTTCATATAATTCTCTTATACCACTATAGTCTGGTGATTCTAGCTCTCTTTCAGGTTCTTCACCGGTAAAACCACTATATGTAGAGGATTCCAGGTCTTCATCACTAAAATCTTCTGATTTTATATTTTCTCTTTCAAACTTTGTAATAGGTGCAATTGCATCTCCTTCCAAAACGGGTTTAGCAAATTGTTTGTTTAATTGTTTCAAGGGTTCAGTAATAGGTTTAAAAGTAGATTCAAGAAATTTCTCCCTTTCGCTAATACCTAATTTTAATGCTCTGTTTTTATCCCGAATAGAATCACTAAGTGATTTTATTTCCTTTATTAACTTTTCTTGGTTAACCATGTTTGTAGCAAGACGTGTTGTACAACAATGAATGTTTTACATCATGATCAGTGTATTAGTATAAATTTATCAAATCCTATCCTGTATCGACCATTGTTTAGCGGTTGTTCCTTTATAATTGTTAAAAACCCATACTTTTCAGCCCAAGCCTTTCCACACAACTCTTTAAATCGTTCGAATGGCATATCCGCACTTACATGGTCATAATATATGTGTTTTAGGTTGGTTTCATCCTGTTTAAATACAATTAACATGTTTGCATTGTCTCTAATGAGCTGTTTCGGTATTTTGCTGTAAGTTTGACCAATATAAATGCTATCTATGTTGTTATGTCGACCCATGGCGAAGTAATTCCTTATTGTATTTTGATTTTCACAAGATACATCGTCAAATATGAATACTGAGAATGGTTTAGCCTCTTGCGGTTGCATGACACTCTCGCTCGCGTTAAATTTAAAATATTTAACTTCAGGTACATTATTGAGTATTTGTTCCAATAACTGATATTTCGGTTGTTGTAGTGACTTTGAAAATACATATAAATTATTAAAACGTAAGCCTTTAGGGTTTGTAATCAAATTGAATACTACATTTGTTTTTCCACAATTGGAAGGACCGGTAACCAGACAACGCACCGTGTTTGGTAACAAAACACCGTGTTTCCCAGTATTGAATTGAGAACCATCCACTGTGAGTTCATCTATATTATTAATAGTAAAATTGTCTTTTGCGGTATTATCTCCATCCTTTGTAATGGTTCAACCCAAAATGATGCTCTATCATTATATTAGATCCTTTTTAGGTATCCAAGAATCTTCCGTCTTATTAAATCCTAACCATCTTACTTTAACCTTATCTTTTTTGCGTTGCAACACCTTTTCTACTAGATATACATCACCTACTGTTGATTTTAACATTTCATGTCCATAAAAACCTCCTTCAAGCAATTGTCCTTTATTATCTTTTAAAATGTAAGTTTCTGGTACTGTAGGTTGCACCTTAAATACGGTAAATACCTCATTTGTCCAGTTCGGAAGATATCTTTTACTGAATACACCTTTGTATTTGCTTATTCGCACTTTATCACCAACATTAAACCTTTTAGGCTTTAGTTTTTCAACTTTTGGTTTAGTATTCATTTTTATACGTTTTAATACAAGTTTTTCATTTTTATTAGTCACCTGGCTTGGTTTCATACCGATAGTTCTATGAAACTTGTTATTGTAATCGCTTATAAGTTTTGGTAACACATCAATCCATACGTGTGATCCTCTGTTGGAAAACATCTTATACATCGCACCTTTTAAAGTTCTGTTAAATCTTTCAATTATTGATGCTTTTACCTCTGAATTGGTTGAGTAATGGTTAATGTTGTGTTTTTTCATTAAATTTGCAAATTCCTTATTAAAATATTCTTTTCCATCATCAGTTTGTAAATGTTTTATAGTATGTTTGTCTCTTTGTATAGCTGTTTCCATTGCTTTTGTAACACTTTTGCCACTTTTATCTTTTAGTGGTAAAGCATCTGCCATTTTTGAAAAACAATTAATAATAGTCAATATGTATTTAAATCCTCTATTTTGTTTACTATAAGGAATCATTTCGATTAAATCCGCTTGATATAAATCATTTATTCCTTTTATCACTGTATTTCTTCGTGGAAACTTTCTTCTTGCAGCTTTATGAAGCTCGTTGACAATTTCTTGCTTCAAGTTCTTCATATTGCAGGTTTGAATGTTTCATGTATCACATGTATAATAACAATGAATGTTGTCTTAAATATTAACATCATTTATATAGGTCAAGGTCATCCAAACTTGTGTAAAAAATGGGGAACACGGCGTTTGACTTGCCGTGTTCCCCATTTTTTTACGGAAGGAGAAAGGAATAAGGTCGAAGTTGTAGAGGGGCGAAGAATAGGTTACTAGTCGATAGGGTTTAGAGAGTAGTGTCCAAAAGGAAGAGTGTGAATTTTATCCGGCATAATATGCCTTTTATCATCTCGAGCTGACAGTGCTCTTTTAACTTCAGTGACACTGTAGACCTCATGTTTAAAGCTTCTGATAGTGTTGAACGTTGCAGACATTGTAGAATCTTCAAACAAGCAGGTCTTGTAATGGTCAAATGTCACATGTTTCTTCAAGTACGATGTTTTGACTCCTTTTGCTTTCTTGACTGTGGGTGTGTTGTTCTCGTTGTACATTTTAAATGAATACAATTTTGCCATCAGTGCCACTATTTCTTCTAAAGGCATTCCATTTGCTTCATCTTTAAATTTTCCGATTACTTTTTTATTCTTTTCGTTGTAATTTGGATGGTTCTTCGGATAGTCAGAGAAGTCAAAATCGTCTTTGTATGGGAAACTCCTTAGGTCTTCATACATGTCCAAAGTCTTTATCCAGTAGATAAACGCGTCGGTATCCATGTATGCAACTCCAATGTTGTCTCTTCCGTAGTGTTTAACCATTTGTTGTAATGGAAATCATACATTAAAGTTTTACTTATATCCAAAATTGACATTCCAATGTATAACGGACGATCCATCACTATTGTTGTTTTCTTCATACTTACGGCAACTAGATCTTCGTTTATAATCATAGATGTTCCAAAATTTGGTTTTTGCACTAATTTTTCCAATTTCTTAGGATCACTTACTAATTTTACAATCTTGTGTTTTCTTTTGTTTTCTAAGGTCTTCCCGAAGATGGCGTTGTTCATCAATTTGTAAAAGTCCTTTTCAAATGCTGATGTTGCTGCTGCTCTTCTTGTAGTGTTGGAATCAATATATGGTTTCAACCAACAAGACTGGGTGAATTCAATTGCTCTATGAATTCTCACCACACGTAGACCCAATTCAAGAGCTTGTTGAACTACCCAGTAGTGAGCCACATACCGATCTTTATTCTCCAACGTCATCATCAATTTCGGCCATCTTCCTGTCGGTGAAACTTCAGTCTTGGCTAGGAGAGGCAAGTCGTAGTGATGGTCATGAAGGTGCTCCGGATATTCGAAATCACAGTCCAAAATATAGCCTTTTGGACCATTCTTTGGAATCTGTGAGATGTCACCGATGGTGCCGGGTCGATCCATTTGAAGTCAGCGTAGGGAAGCGGATTTGACATTGCCCAACCATAAAGGTTGTTTGCGTCAAAGTAACCAAGGTAGACCGATGGTTGTCTCTCATCGAAGCCTGGGATGTACTTGTTGTTAGCTTTGACATGACGTGTTACAGCTTGTGTCAAACCGCCCGTACACCAGATTCTATCATGAGCACCATATCAATATCTGTTAGAAGTTCCAATCGACAGTTGGTTGACTTTAGCATAGCTTGCCATGCTAATCCTGGAGATGTGTACGAGTGTAGAGGGTCCAGTCCATAGGCGGAGAAGCAGGTGTTTCGAAATTCTTCCATCACATCGCACAGCAGAGTTACGTCCAATTTTATGTAAAAGTCGGAATATTCCCCTAAGGTTTGAATGTTTAGTTGGTTCCAAACATTACAAGCATGATTGTAGTCTTCAACGGAGATTTCACTTTCATTTAACTTGCTATTGAAGGCTTCAATCGGTGGCAGACTGGTTTCTTCGAATTTTTTTTTGCAGAAGTTATGTAATCATAGGGGAACACTCCTTTACGCATTACTAAGTCCAATTTATCTTCAGGTACAATTTTGCTGGTTTCTTTTAGATCTTCTCTTCTTAGGTTCTCAGACAATTTGCTCAAACTAGATGACATAAATCTATAAGAGTCTACGAAGCGAAGTTTAATTTTACCTACTGTTTTTGAGAAACTGATGTACTCTCCAATGTTTCAGCTAATACTTCGATTTTTCCATCATCTCGTCCTAACTCTGGGATAATGAAGTGGGAGTCATAGCCGCTAAGATTGTGTAACACGACAGGGATAAAGTTTGGCAGTTTGTAATTTATATTGCATGAATTACAAGCAGCTCCTCTGTATAACCCTGTCAGGTGATCGTGATCTCTTACTTTTTGATTTTCTTCACTGAAGCTCTTCTTGCATAAATAACATCTTGTTGCCAAATTGTATTCTTCTTGTTGATTTTGATTCAAAGGTTCCATAGGTAAAACATTACCGAATAAGCGTTGCACCTTTTCAGCAATGTCATACAACTGGTCTACGAAATGCTTAGCGGCTTCTTCCCCACGGTAGAGTATCGGAGTGGATGTTAAGCCATAGTCTTGCAACTGTTCTTCAGGCAAAGTCGATTTCACCAATAAGCAAAAACTGTTAGGTTGATGCAGTTGATATTTGGTTCTTCTAGTCACCTCACCATCCGGAAGCTCCTGTGGTACTAACGTGGATTCGAAATCTGCGTAGACGGCTACTGGAATCCGATATTGGTGAACTGTTTTGTTGAATTGGATGAACGCTCGAGATGGCGGCGGCAGACTAATCTTCACTTCATAGTTGTCATTACAAAGTCTTTGGTGTTCCTTCAACCACTCCGATCCTCCACGTCTCAAATCTTTATTCGTAAAACAAAAGCATCTCTTACACACTGTCACTCTAATTTTATTTTTCGTTAATTGTCGTACAACCAATGCTTCAAAATCTTTTATCCACACATAATGTGAAATTTCGCCTTTAGTTATCAATAATAAATCAGTATGGTTTCTTTGCTCCACTTTTCCAACTCGTAGAGGATACACATTGTTCGAATCATCTAAGCCGAACACGTTAACAGAAACACCTGGATTTTGTTTCTCAAATTTTGCAATTTGATTAAGACTCACAGGATACGACATTCCTCGGAAGTTGTAGCGGTGTTCGTTTTCATAATATTCCCTACCAACTCTACAAGGATTATGTTTTACATACTTAGTTAGCATCGCATACTTAAAACATTCATTATCCCCGTTTGTAACATTTCTGCAAGAGTTGGTGTCTTTAATTTTCTTTGGTAGAGGGATAAAGCTGCTACCCCTCATACCATATCCATGCTTGTGAACCCTCACATCCATACCTTCAATCGATGATAGCGTCCAGCCAGATCCTCTTCCTTCGTGTTCTTGGAGTTTCATTAGCAGTTCATTCAAACAATCTTCTAAAATTTCGTTGATATCAGATGTGGTTGTAAGGGTTCGGTTTTTAGCAATGAATGCTCTCGGTGAGTTTTCACCATTGGTATTAGTAAACATAGCCTCCAACACCAATCCAAATTTAATAAAGTTCAATCTTGCCAATTCTTCCATCAATGTTTTTACAACTAAATTTTTAGCTTGGGTTATAAAGTTTTCTAATTCCAATTGCACATTATTAATTTTGAAATGAGTTACAACTGGTCCTGGCAAGGCTGTGGTGCGCAGTTGTCTTATTTCTTCCACTTCTTCTGTATCCTCTTCTTCCATATCCTCTTCTTGGGTACGCAGTTGTTTTACATCTTCCACTTTTTTTCCTTCCATTTCCTTTTCAATAAATCCTCCAGCTGTAGATGGTCCAGCTCCGGCAAATTGAATAACACTTGGTCTTCTTCTTTGCATTAACTGTAAATAGCTAGCCCAGTCCTTCTGCTTCTGGGGTTTTTCCAAAAACCGATCAATCGCATCCAAGTCTTCTTCACTTACTACAATCTCTTCTTTTCTGTCCTCTTCACGATGCAATTCTCGGTGTAACTGTAGATAGCTATCACAGTCGTCCATCTGTTTCTGGTAGTTTTCCAATAACCGATCAAACGCATCCAAGTCTTCTTCACTTACAACAATCTCTTCTTTTCTGTTTTCTTCATGATGCAATTCTCGGTGTAAAACAAAGATATCTTCATCTTGGAAAAACTCACCACAAATATCGCAAAGAGCCATTTTTGAACAAGTTTGGCTTTGAGTGTGCACTCGGTGAATGTCCAAGCAATAATGAGCAGCGCGCTCAACCGGGTCCCTTTATACCCGAGGTTGAAGGGTGGGGGAAGGTGACGTCATATACATCCGGTTTATCAATCATTTAGTAAATTTGGCTTTTAAACACCCATTTTCAATATATTCTTCAACAGGCTTGATAAACCAATAATGTTTGGTCTAAATCCACTACTTTGTACAAATATTTTGAAAGATGTCTGTTTGAGCAAGTTTATGTGGAACAAGGTCACTTGGAATTATTATTTTTAGCGGGGATAGAGCACTGCAATAGAGCCATGGTATAGAAGTGGTGTATCCATCCAATTGGTTTGCCCTTTTTTATACCCCCACAAACTATGCATTTGTGGGTCAAGGTCGCGTAAAGATACCCTTTGAGCGGGGGATAAACCACTAAGCAGCATGCTAGTCCATTGCCGCAAAGTGATCTATCCCCCGCTCTGTTCTACAAAAAAACCTCAATCAAGTCCAAGTTCAAGTCCTAGTTTAACACTTGGTTGGGAGAATTACATTAGTTTGATACTTATTTCTACCGTTACACTTGCTCCATTCTCAAAAAGATATAAATAATATAATCCTGGGTACTGTTCTTTTTCACGTCCTGCATGTTCCTTAATAAAGTCGAAGGCCAATCTTTTTGAATATTCATTATGAAACACTTCTCTTACACAAACAAGGATTTTTTCTTCGAGAAATTTCACTTGAATTGTTGTTAGTTTGCTTACATCATCCTTGTCTATCAGGGGTAGCTTGTAGGTGAAAGTATTTGGTGGTAGTTTGTGCGTTCTATCAAGTAAACAACAAAATTTTTTATACAATTTCTGCTCATTGTCTGTAATACTATTAATACCAAACAGATTATAGTACGAAGGATCATAAGGTATACGACGATACATTTTAAGAACCGGTCAGCATAAGCGCTGGAGCTAAAATGAGAAATGCGTGCAACCCGGCCGCCTTATATCCCCACCGGGTGACCACGCCCAAGGTACCCGGGGGGGGGCACTTCTCGTCCGGAGCAAAAAACTTTTTGGTCAAGGTCAAAAATTTTTCCCAAAAAAAAGTTGGGGGGGGGGGGGTTCGCATTTGATTTTACATATTTAGGTCAAGGTCACAAAAAAACTTTAAAAAAATTAAGCCCCACACCCCCCTTTGGGGGTGTGCCCTCTGAAGAGACCCAACCCCCTCTGAAGAGACCCCCTTTGGGCCCCCTCCGAAGAGACCCAACTATGACAACAAGGCAACATCCAATGTCCTGTACCCTTCGCCACGCAAGACTTGTAAACATTTACTGCATTGTCTTTTCAGTAGCTAACAAAGATTCATTTACATAATTTTGTGTTTCCAGAAGAAAACAAACTGAGGACACCCTAGTGGCTTACGTCCTCGTCCGAGTGCAGAGGCCGCCGCAACCTTTTGCATGCCAGCGTACAAACGGACATGCTCCCAAATGCCATCCGCAACCTTTTGCATGCCTGGCAGGAGCCTACCGATAATTAAAATAGGCTTTACACGGGGGCCTACTCCCGTAACCTATCTTTAATATTTTTAATTTACAATGCATTGACTTTTTACAAGTCTTTGTGGGTCAAGGCCACACGGACATTAAAAAATTTCGGCCCCCGTACATCCATGGCGAACCACGAATGTTCGGGGGCCTTGGGGACTAAAAACACAAATAGCTAACAAAGATTCATTTACATAATTTTGAGTTTCCAGAAGGGAAACATACTGAGGACACCCTAATGGCTTACGTCCTCGGTCCGAGTGCAGAGGCCGCCACAACCTTTTGCTTGCCAGCGTACAAACGGACATGCTCCCCAAATGCCATCCGCAACCTTTTGCATGCCTGGCAAGGAGCCTACCAATTATTAAAAGTGGCTTTACACGGGGGCCTACTCCCGTTCCCTGACTTTACAGTTTACTTTGAGCATTGAAAAAGCTCAAGGGGGATTGCTAAAACAAGCGTATACACTTTAAAAACAAATAACACACTTACAACACACAATTGAGCTCAACGTAGTCAATGCTGGAACAAGCACATACACATTAAACACATAACAAACAAGACACAAAGGATAAAAGACACAGGAGACATAGGGTACAAGTAAAACACTCTCATATAAAACAATTCGCAATACCCAAACGCAAGCGCAATATCTTACAACTAATACATGTCTTAAAGTTAGAGTAGACTTCGCTAAACACTGAAGGCGCCATTCAATGTTTAGTGATGCCTATGGCGGTCCGTCCCGATCGTTCACGTTCAACGCGCGGGAGCGGACTGCGAGCCGGCTCTGGCTGGGCTCCCTTATATCCCCACCGGGGCTGCCACGCCCAGGATATCAGGGGTGGGGGAGGGGGTGGGGGTGGGGGGGGGGGGTTTCGCACTTTTTGTCGGGGGGGGGGGTTCGCACTTTTTGTCGGGGGGGGGGGTCGCACTTTTTGTCGGGGGGGGGGGGGGGGGTTCGCACTTTTTGTCGGGGGGGGGGCTCGCACTTTTTGTCGGGGGGGGGGGGGGCTCGCACTTTTTGTCGGGGGGGGGGGGGTTCGCACTTTTTGTCGGGGGGGGGGGCTCGCACTTTTTGTCGGGGGGGGGGAGTCAGGTAAGTTAAGTGGGTTAAGGTCACCCACGACACTTGTACTCTAAGTGTTGGCTGTACCCC
Source organism: Neoaliturus tenellus (assembly GCA_030545055.2). Classification (NCBI taxonomy): domain Eukaryota; kingdom Metazoa; phylum Arthropoda; class Insecta; order Hemiptera; family Cicadellidae; genus Neoaliturus; species Neoaliturus tenellus. Next base: position 45,926,860 of record CM061533.1, on the reverse strand, counting down.
CACCACAACTGGGTCCCTAGGCTGCACAACACCGCTTCGCCAGTATGTCTCCGGCTTCCATGCGGTGCGTCTCGCCGTTCCATAGCTCTCTATATGTAAGTAATTTTACAAGTTCTGAATGTAGGTCACTACACTTTAACTTTGGGACGATATCGAATTGTAGTATTTTCTGTGTTTTGACTCAAGGTCGTCACACTTTAACTCTAGCACATCGGTTATTGTACCAGAGGTGCTCAATAACCTAACTTGTAATGTTTAGGGTGGCATTTGCACGCCACGTGGTATCGCCAAGAGTGTCCAGTCCAAATTTTAAGTTAAATTAATTTCACTGTAATCTTTTCCAATTCCACTTTGTTTTGCCAACTAAGGTGTCGCTTTATAAAGTGGTATTTTTCTAAGGTTATTGGGGATTGAAAGATTACAATCACTTTATTTAGACGGCTCTTCACCTTAGAGTTTACCATAACTTCAACTTTAACTTTTCTTCCTTGCCCCTCACAGCTTAAGCTGTACAGTAGGGTTTCTTCTTGCGCCAACTCGGGCTGCGAGAACAGTGTGTTGACTGTAGGACAGCTCATGGTGAAGTGATGCGATACTCCAGCGTTCAACCTCACCTTCCCCCACCACTGTGACCTTTCCCCGCTCCTGCTGTTTCCCCCACCACTTTTCCCTTCACTCATGCGCTACCAACAGTCTCTCAGTATTGTGCGGACTTTTGTGAGGGGAGGCTATGTCGCGGGACACTCTGGGTAAGAAACTTAGCCGTGTTAAGACTTTGTTAGTTGCTCACTGTCCCAAACTCAAAGTCAAACGGGTTTCAACTTTAGCTAAATGGCGAAGACTGTTGCGCGGACACCCTAGGTTTTATACCAAACAGACTAATGTAAGTTTTACTGATGAGGATTTGTTTAGAATATTGGATGAAATGACTTTTCCTTGCAAAATTCAGTTAGTTACTCCCATTCCTGACAGTTTAGAGTCTTAGTCTCTCAAGCCGATATACCTAGAGTACACAGAGCCGGACAGTCAGTCGCTCGGTGTCTGTCGTAGGGTGCACATCGCGGTTGTAGTACTGGTCTAAAGTAAGGCAGCTGGGCTAGTTCAAGGTCACCCGAGCGGTGTCACATGACGGTTTAGGCAGAGTCACGTTGCAAACTTCAAGTTTCCTCGGCACTTTTGCTGTTTCTCATCGCAAATTCGCTCCAAGTCGTCAAGGTCATGGGAACCGGACTAAAACTCGGAGCGTAGTGCGAGAAACCGCAAAAGTGCCGAAAAATTTTAGGTTTCAGCGTGACCTTGACCTTTGTGACATCGATGACGTCATTTTGGTGACGTAAGGGGTGATGACGTCATCCGCACGTCATTTCTGTGACGTCAAGGGCGTGACGTCATGGATGTGACGTCATTAGTGATGACGTCATCGATTGCGTCATCGATGACGTCATCGATGACGTCATCGGTGGGGTCGTTGACCTCGATGACGTCATCGCTCAGGTGACCTTGAAGTGAGCCAGCAGCCTTACTTTTGCACTACTCCTAGGGTCTAAGAACTTAAAGGCCGACTTTCTTCTAAGTATAGACAAATTAACCACTGCATACGGCTTAAGAGAAATACTAGACCATGGTGTAAGGCCTTTGGTCTTAGGGTCTAAGAACCTAGGACTTACCTTTAGCTATAGATGAAACAACCACAACTGCAAACGGTTTATACCGAGTACTAGACCATGGTGTAAGGCCTTTGGTCTTAGGGTCTAAGAACTTAGGACTTTCCTCTAGCTATAGATTAAACAACCACAACTGCACATGGCTTATGCCGAGTACTAGACCGTGGTATAAGGCCTTTGGTCTTAGGTTCTAAGAACTTAGAGGCCGACTTACCTCTAGAAATAGATGAAACAACCACAACTGCAAACGGTTTATGCCGAGTACTAGACCATAGTGTAAGGTCTTTGGTCTTAGGGTCTAGATCATGGTGAAGGACTTAAGCTCTTGGGTCTAGGTGTAGGGCCTTAGGTATAGGGTCTAGACCACGGTGTCTTTTCGGGGATCGTGAGTTGCGATTAACTTGTAAGTTTTCAAGTCTTAACTCTATGGTTTTAGGTCTTGGGTCTAAGAGCTTTAAAGCCTAGCCCACAGTGTAGGGCCTTAGGTCTTGGGTATAAGTACTTAACAGCCTAGACCACGGTGTATGGCCTTAGGTCTTGAGTCTGAGACCTTAAAAGCCTAGAAAACGGTGTATGGCCTTAGGTCTTGAGTCTAAGAGCTTAAAAGCCTAGAAAACGGTATATAGCCTTAGGTCTTGGGTATAAGTACTTAAAAGCCTAGACCAGGGTGTATGGCCTTAGGTCTTAAGTCTAGCCCATGCGGACCGCCTTAGGCATTGAGTTTAAGTGCTTAAAAGCCTAGCCCATGGTTTATGACTTTAGGTCTTGGAGTAAGTACTTAAAAGCTTAGACCAGGGTGTATGCCCTTGGGTCTTGAGTCTAAGAGATTAAAAGCATAGACCAGGGTTTATGGCCTTAGGTCTTGGGTATAAGAGCTTAAAAGCCTAGACCACGGTGTAAGGCCTTAGGTCTTGGGTCCACAGTGTCTGTTCAGGGGTCGTGAATCGCGACTCCCTTGTAAGTTTTCAGGTCTTTACTTTATGGCCTTAGGTCTTGGGTCTAAGTACTTAAAAGCCTAGACCAGGGTGTAGGGCCTTAGGTCTTGGGTATAAGAACCTAAAAGCCTAGACCAGGGTGTAGGGCCTTAGGTCTTGGGTATAAGAACCTAAAAGCCTAGACCAGGGTGTATGGCCTTAGGTCTTGGGTTTAAGAACCTAAAAGCCTAGACCAGGGTGTATGGCCTTAGGTCTTGGGTCTAAGAGCTTAAAACCCTAACCCGCGGTATATGGCTTTAGGTCTTGAGTCTAAGAGCTTAGGTCTTGGGTCTATGAACCTAAAGGCCTAGTCCACGGGTCTTAGGACTTGGGTCTAAGAACCTAAAGGCCTAATCAAAGGACCTTAGGTCTTGGTTCTAGTCTATGGTGTAGGGCCTTAGGTCTTGGGTATAAGCACCTAAAAGCCTAGACCACGGTCCTTAGATCTTGGTTCTAGACCCTGGTTTAGGGCCTTAGGACTTGAGTATAAGAACCTAAAAGCCTTGACCACGGACCTTAGATCTTGGTTCTAGCCCCTGGTGTAGTAGGACTTGGGTATAAGAACCTAAAAGCCTAGACCACGGACCTTAGATCTTGTTTCTAGACCCTTTTGTAGAGCCTTAGGACTTGGGTATAAGAACCTAAAAGCCTAGACCACGGACCTTAGATCTTGGTTCTAGACCCTGGTGTAGGGCCTTAGGACTTGGGTATAAGAACCTAAAAGCCTAGACCACGGACCTTAGGTCTTGGGTATAAGAACCTAAAAGCCTAGACCACGGACCTTAGATCTTGGTTCTAGACCCTGGTGTAGGGCATTAGGACTTTGGTATAAGAACCTAAAAGCCTAGACCACGGACCTTAGGACTTGGGTATAAGAACCTAAAAGTCTGGACCACGGACCTTAGATCTTGGTTCTAGACCCTGGTGTAGGGCCTTAGGACTTGGGTATAAGAACCTAAAAGCCTAAACCACGGACCTTAGGTCTTGGGTTTGAGAACCTAAAAGCCTACACAATGGACCTTAGATCTTGGTTCTAGACCCTGGTGTAGGGCCTTAGGACTTGGGTATAAGAACCTAAAAGCCTAGACCACGGACCTTAGATCTTGGTTCTAGACCCTGGTGTAGGGCCTTAGGACTTGGGTATAAGAACCTAAAAGCCTGGACTACGGACCTTAGATCTTGGTTCTAGACCATGGTGTAGGGCCTTAGGACTTGGGTATAAGAACCTAAAAGCCTAGACCACGGACCTTAGATCTTGGTTCTAGACCTTGGTGTAGGGCCTTAGGACTTGGGTATAAGAACCTAAAAGCCTAGACCACGGACCTTAGATCTTGGTTCTAGACCCTGGTGTAGGGCCTTAGGACTTGGGTATAAGAACCTAAAAGCCTAGACCACGGACCTTAGATCTTGGTTCTAGACCCTGTTGTAGGGCCTTAGGACTTGGGTATAAGAACCTAAAAGCCTAGACCACGGACCTTAGATCTTGGTTCTAGACCCTGGTGTAGGGCCTTAGGACTTGGGTATAAGAACCTATAAGTATGGACCACGGACCTTAGATCTTGGTTCTAGACACTGGTGTAGGGCCTTAGGACTTGGCTGTAAGAACCTAAAAGCCTAGACTACGGACCTTAGATCTCGGTTCTAGACCCTGGTGTAGGGCCTTAGGTCATGGGTATAAGAACCTAAAAGCCTAGACCACGGACCTTAGATCTTGGTTCTAGCCTATGGTGTAGGGCCTTAGGACTGGGGTATAAGAACCTAAAAGCCTAGACCACGGACCTTAGATCTTGTTTCTAGACCCTTGTGTAGAGCCTTAGGACTTGGGTATAAGAACCTAAAAGCCTAGACTACGGACCTTAGATCTTGGTTCTAGACCCTGGTGTAGGGCCTTAGGACTTGGGTATAAGAACCTAAAAGCCTAGACCACGGACCTTAGATCTTGGTTCTAGACCCTGTTGTAGGGCCTTAGGACTTGGGTATAAGAACCTAAAAGCCTCCACGGACCTTAGGTCTTGGTTTTAGACCCTGGTGTGAGGCCTTAGGACTTGGGTATTAGAACCTAAAAGCCTAGACCACGGACCTTAGATCTTGGTTCTAGACCCTGTTGTAGGGCCTTAGGACTTGGGTATAAGAACCTAAAAGCCTAGACCACGGACCTTAGGTCTTGGGTATAAGAACCTATAAGCCTAGACCACGGACCTTAGATCTTGGTTCTAGACCCTGGTGTGAGGCCTTAGGACTTGGGTATTAGAACCTAAAAGCCTAGACCACGGACCTTAGATCTTGGTTCTAGACCCTGTTGTAGGGCCTTAGGACTTGGGTATAAGAACCTAAAAGCCTAGACCACGGACCTTAGATCTTGGTTCTAGACCCTGGTGTAGGGCCTTAGGTCTTGGGTATAAGAACCTAAAAGCCTACACAACGGACCTTAGGTGTTGGTTTTAGACCCTGGTGAAGGGCCTTGTGTCTTGAGGAGAACTTAGAGACTTAGATCACAGGCCTTAGGTTTAGGGTCTAGACCATGATGTAGGGTCCTAGGTGTTGGATTCAAGAACCTAAAGGCCTAGATTACGTGCCTTAGATCTGGAGGCTAAGAACCTAAATGCCTATGCAGGCCTTAAATCTTGGGGCTTAGAACCTGAAGCCTAGACCACAGACCTTAGATCTTGGGTCTAGACCATGGTGTAGTAGGTCTTTGGTCTAAAAACCTAAAAGCCTAGACCACGGTGTATTAGGTATTAGGTTTAGACTACAGTGTCTTTTCAGGGGGGGCTGTGAATCGCGGCCCCCTTGTAAATATTCAGGTCTTAACTCTATGGCCTCGGTCTTTTTAAGAACCTTAAAGCCTACGGTGTATAGCCTTAGGTCTTGGGTCAAGTCCATGCGGTAGTTAGTAGTTGGGTAAGATGGATGGAGGTTGGTCTTCAAATACTCCAATCTGAATCTGATAACCATTTCTGATCATTATTTCATATTCAAAGAAAAAAGACCTCGTTGCCTAATGTTTGCTCAATTCATGGGGGGCTGTGAATCGCGGCCCCCTTGTAAGTTTTCAGATCTTAAGGTTTTATGGCTTTGTACTAAGGTGTCAGGCCTTATGTTTACATCTTAGTCCCGACACATTAGGTCCTGGCTGGGGGCTGATAGGTCTTATACACAGGTCAAAGCTTTAGCCACTAGGTTTATTAGCTTTTTACTCAGTTGCAAGGCCTTAGGTTTAGACTTTAGGTTCAACACATTAGGTCTAAGCTGTTGGGTAATAGGTCCTATTCACAGGTTAAAGCCTTAGCTGCTAGGTTTTAGGGCTTTGGACTCAGGTGCAAGGCCTTAGGTTTACATCTTAGTGCCAACACATAAGGTTTAGGCTGTTGGCTAATAGGCCCTATTCACAGGTCAAATCCTTAGCTGCTAGGTTTTAGGGTTTTGGACTCAGGTGCAAGGGCTTAGGTTTAGATCTTAGATCCAGCACATTAGGCCTTCGCTGATGGATAATAGGCCCTATTCACAGGTCAAATCCTTAGCTACTAGCTTTTAGGGCTTTGGACTCAGGTGCAAGGCCTTAGGTTTACATCTTAGTGCCAACACATTAGGTTTAGGCTGTTTGCTAATAGGTACTATTCACAGGTCAAATCCTTAGCTGCTAAGTTTTAGGGTTTTGGACTCAAGTGCAAGGCCTGAGGTTTAGATTTTTGATCCAACACATTAGGTCTAAGCTAAACGCAAATAGGTCCTATTCACAGGTCAAAGCCTTAGCTGCTAGGTTTTAGGACCTAAGTCCAAGGCATTTCATCTTAGGAACCATGTGTAAGGCCTTAGGCTTAGATCTTATGTCCAACACATTAGGCCTAAGCTGATAGATAATAGGCCCTATTCACAGGTCAAAGCCTTAGCTGCTAGCTTTTAGGGCTTTGGACTCAGGTGCAAGGCCTTACGTTTACATCTTAGTACCAACACATTAGGTTTAGGCTGTTGGCTAATAACTATTCACTGGTCAAATCCTTAGCTGCTAGGTTTTAGGGTTTTGGATTCAGGTGCAAGGGCTTAGGTTTAGATCTTAGATCCAGCACATTAGGCCTTCGCTGATGGATAATAGGCCCTATTCACAGGTCAAATCCTTAGCTGCTAGCTTTAAGGGCTTTGGACTCAGGTGCAAGGCCTTAGGTTTACATCTTAGTGCCAACACATTAGGTTTAGGCTAATAGGCCCTATTCACAGGTCAAATCCTTAGCTGCTAGGTTTTAGGGTTTTGGACTCAGGTGCAAGGGCTTAGGTTTACATCTTTGTTCCAACACATTAGGTTTAGGCTGTTTGCTAATAGGTACTATTCACAGGTCAAATCCTTAGCTGCTAAGTTTTAGGGTTTTGGACTCAGGTGCAAGGCCTGAGGTTAAGATTTTAGGTCCAACACATTAGGTCTAAGCTAAACGCAAATAGGTCCTATTCACAGGTCAAAGCCTTAGCTGCTAGGTTTTAGGACCTAAGTCCAAGGCATTTCATCTTAGGAACCACGTGTAAGGCCTTAGGCGTAGATCTTATGTCCAACACATTAGGCCTAAGCTGATAGATAATAGGCCCTATCCACAGGTCAAAGTCTTAGCTGCTAGCTTTTAGGGCTTTGGACTCAGGTGCAAGGCCTTATGTTTACATCTTAGTGCCAACACATTAGGTTTAGGCTGTTAGCTAATAGGTCCTATTCACAGGTCAAATCGTTAGCTGCTAGGTTTTAGGGTTTTGGACTCAGGTGCAAGGGCTAAGCTTTAGATCTTAGGTCCAGCACATTTGGCCTACGCTGATGGATAATAGGCCCTATTCACAGGTCAAATCCTTAGCTGCTAGCTTTTAGGGCTTTGGACTCAGGTGCAAGGCCTTAGGTTTATCTCTTAGTGCCAACACATTAGGTTTAGGCTGTTGGATAATAGGCCCTATTCACAGGCCAAATCCTTAGCTGCTAGCTTTGAGGGCTTTGGACTCAGGTGCAAGGCCTTAGGTTTACATCTTAGTGCCAACACATTAGGTTTAGGCTGTTGGCAAATAGGCCCTATTCACAGGTCAAATCCTTAGCTGCTAGGTTTTAGGGTTTTGGACTCAGGTGCAAGGGCTAAGCTTTAGATCTTAGGTCCAGCACATTTGGCCTACGCTGATGGATAATAGGCCCTATTCACAGGTCAAATCCTTAGCTGCTAGCTTTTAGGGCTTTGGACTCAGGTGCAAGGCCTTAGGTTTATCTCTTAGTGCCAACACATTAGGTTTAGGCTTTTGGATAATAGGCCCTATTCACAGGCCAAATCCTTAGCTGCTAGCTTTGAGGGCTTTGGACTCAGGTGCAAGGCCTTAGGTTTACATCTTAGTGCCAACACATTAGGTTTAGGCTGTTGGCAAATAGGCCCTATTCACAGGTCAAATCCTTAGCTGCTAGGTTTTAGGGTTTTGGACTCAGGTGCAAGGGCTTAGGTTTAGATCTTAGGTCCAGCACATTAGGCCTACGCTGATGGATAATAGGCCCTATTCACAGGTCAAATCCTTAGCTGCTTGGTTTTAGGGTTTTGGACTCAGGTGCAAGGCCTTATGTTAACATCTTAGTTGTAGGGCTTGTCTACTGCCTTGGGCCTTAGGAATTAGATCTTAAGAGGTTAAACTGGGTTAAAAATTGGAGAATTTTGGCCTAAAAATGTGTCTTTGTAGGTAAAATTGCAATTAAAGTTAATTTTATAGGGGGCTGGGATGTTGGGCAATTCACCTTTCAATATCAATTTTTATGGATCGGAAATCCTGAAAAATGTTGGAAAGTTGACAAAAAAGTAAAAAATCACCGAAAACCGGTATCTTTTCATTTACATATGGTTAACTTAGGAGTTCTCACACTTCCTTGGATTAATTTCTGGATTAGATTCACCACAAGGGGAGTCGGTAACTTTTCATTTAAAAACTATAGTTAACTTAAGAGAATCTCATAGTTCCCTGGATTAAATTCAAAATGCTCCTTGAAATCACTGTCTGAAATCCTGAAAAATGCCCTGAAATGGGCTGATATTTGACCAAAACCGGCCAGAATCCGGTCAAAAACCAGTCAATTTGAAGCTGAAGGCGCTCAAAAAAAAACTACGAGTGTTCCCTGGATTATATTCAAAAAGTGGTCATTTGAAGCAAAAAAGTGGTCATTTGAAGCAAAAAGTAGTCATTTGAAGCAAAAGTGGTCATTTGAAGCAAAAGTGGTCATTTGAAGCAAAAAGTGGTCATTTGAAGCAAAAGCGGTCATACGAAGCAAAAAAAGTGGTCATATGAAGCAAAAAAAGTGGTCATATGAAGCAAAAAGTCATCAAAAAAAACTACGAGTGTTTCAGAAGCCCTGTTCTATATCTACTGATGATGTTAAGTACTTATTATAAGTTATAACAAATAAGTTGAATTGTCATTTTCAAATATTGGTGGTAAGCGGAGCGAGAGAGACAGAGAGAGCGTGAGCTACTGGTGAACACTATCGGAACGGAAATTTACCGATTCCTTAATCCTGATTGGCCGCTGGCCCATAAACCACTTCAATTCCGTTTGCGTACCGGCAGCTTCTTCCACCTTCCATGACGCTCATTCTGGTTTTGTTCGTCTTCTCTGCCGTTAGTACACTCGTCTCGAGTTCTTTCGTATTTTTTCCTCTCAGGGCGTACGGTATTAATTGCGTATAGCCTTAGTTTCGCCCGTAGTGGCTCCCCCTTTTATTAACTTTAAACATTGTGTGAAGTCTAATATTTGTTTAATTCACTAAACTATTGTCCCTGATCACTAAAATAAATTGCAGTGAATCTACACTGTGGTGAATCAGTGCGTTTCGGCAAACTCGGTCACCCGCGTATACCGACAGTGACTGTACGAGAGCTTTCATAATTATTGTGCGTATGTGTGTTTCACAGCAAGAAAGAAAAATCCCTGGATGGAGGTGGAGAAACTTTCCTGGGCCCAGCAGTGTTTTAGTACCTTGGCGAAGAAGACGGCGTCCCTCTTCCACTCGGCCACCTTCGCGTCTTTTCAGCTCCGCCATAAGGATTTTTCATGGTCAGTGATTCCCAATTGTCTCTTGATTATTTTTATGGACAGTTTTATTGACATTTGTTAATCTCTGGTATTTTTTTAACTGGTCCTTCGAAAATTTTCATTTGAATCAAGCTCAAAAATGTCATTAATTAACTTTCACATTTTTCAATATTTTCAATAAATCAATTTCTCCCTTTTCACAACAGATGATGCAGGGCAATAATGTCGCCATAACATATCTAATTAAAACACTTCTACAAAGTGATAAAACATTTTGTATACATTTTTGGAAAATTATTTATGCAGATTTAGTTTTAATTTGCATTGTAATTTGATTTATATAAATATTTCTATTGCATGGATGATAATACAAATAAAAATTTAGTTTCAATAAATCGATTGATATTAAAAAATATATAATTTCATTGTTCATTGTTTTGACATGGGCTTGATATAGACCATTAGTATGAAATAACCTGAAACTAACCCAACACTGGAAAAATATCACTTACTTTAACCCTTGTATTGAAGACTCATAAAACACACTCACTTGGTTGATTTTCATGTATTAAGTCGATCCTTAAATACATTACGTTCAAACCAATTTTTAAGGACAAGTATGATAAATTAAATTAAGTTTATTTAAAAGAAATGTAGTCGCTAAGGTAAGAGAAACTTGAATGCTTAACGATTTTTCACGAGGAGGAAACACGAAGCGAGAAGGTCTGAAATTAGAGTACAATTGACCACAAAGTTTCCACTTACACTTTCCACACGTTCTCACTCAGTTATATAAACGAAGGGTCAGTGTCACTGTATAACAAACATGACTGTTGATATTATGTTAAGTGTCGTGGGTCTGTCGAAAAAACTGGCAAGCCAAATCCACACAAAACAACAATGGAACCACGAGCTATAAAGACGACTAGAGGTTAAGAGTTAATTATTTATGAGTTTGTTTCAGTAAAATTAGCAATAGTAAGTGTACATATATTAATATTTGGTTGTTAGTGAAAGGCTTGGTTTTTTCTGAAGTAAATTAACGTATAAATATATTTTTTATTTTATTTTTAGTGATTTTTGTTATATAGAATACGCTATAACGGTAGTAGCTATGGCAAGACCTAAGCCCAGAACCATGTTACCTTTTCATTTAGAGGTCACCAGAAGCCAAAAACACCACTCAAAATTTGATATGAAGGCGTAGGACCAGGTCTACTTTCATGAGATCGTGAACCGGAGTAATGAAGCTGTGGGAATGAGGTTGTATGGGGTTCCAAAAGGGCAAACATTAGTTTTGACATTTTTGTACCTCAATTCTCAAATTTTAATATTTTCAACTGAAACTATTTAAAAAAGCTCAAAAACTATTTAGTATTTTTAATTTTTTACTTGGCTTAAAAGGTTACGGAGAAAATAAAAAATTAATTTCCATGCTATTTTTATGAAAAATTAACAAAACACGTATTTTGCCCATTTATTGAAATAACTTGATATATAATTTGTTATATATACCAACGTCGTAGTAACCTGCTTACTTACCGAATTTCCAGTTGCAATATTTACAATCTGTACCAAATTTCATAATGATCAGACAATTTTTGCAACACTTATCGCGTTAACAAACACTCGGAATTGAAAATGGTATTTACCATATAAGCCCACGTTAACTTTTGAGTAAATAATTATTTTTGCAGTTATAAATGTTTTGCAATAAAGAAAAACACTCTATCCGGAAATTACATATAAAAAGATACAAATAGATATATAAAATTATGAAATCGCAGACTTGGCCCTCACCTGGAATTTTTAGCTCGCCTATGAAAACGACGGTAATAGCTTTATTCCAAAAGGAAATTAGCTAATATATATTAACTAGGTATAGTTTAACTTATATTTACTTACAAATCCTATATGGCGGCAAACCTATACTGTTTCTCCTAATGAAGAAACCCTGCAGATTTAAACTTAATTTGTATTCTAATTACACAAAATTCCTTCAAAACTAAAGTACTTTAAACCATTTCTATTGAATAACAAAATATTCTTTTTGCAAAAGTTATTACACATTTTTCACTTAGTTCACTATCTAATAATACTTTTTTTTCAGATTTATCTATCCCTCTTAACAATCAGTCATAAGCTATTGTATCTTTGTTGAATCATACAATAAATTAATTTTCAAGTATCTTACAGAGGAGTACCGTGAGATAAAGTTTTCCGCCCGGCCGTCTCGCTCCAGCTGGCTGTTTCTACTTTGTGCCTCCATCTCGTTCACTGGAGTTAATTAATAAATCCCCTTAACGGATGCGACTTTAATCAACTTTTGTTATTATCATTGCATCTATTGCTTTTGTTTCATAAACAACCTTTACTTTAGCACAATGTCTTAATCTGTCCCGTTTACCCAATTTCCTGAAGAACTATAAATATATTTTTCGTGTTTGCGCTCCTACTCGTTGAAAATAATTTAAAAGAGTCAATAAACATTTAGCGTTAAATTTTAGATACTGACCAGTTTGATATAATACAACATTCTACTTTTATTTAGCTATTTGATAATAAAGTATTATTGACGTTTGATGAATGTCTTCAATATTTAATTTATTTTATTCCGTGAATGTGTAATTAAAGTTTTAATTAAAATCCACATCCACCTTCCACTAACTTCTAACTGGATTAAAACGTCCGCTAATAATAGCTTTATTAATAGTCAATTACCAATAAAACTAATTTGAAAATAAATTAAATATTTGTTTTGTATGTCTTACTTTATCTGAGTGGTAAAATCTACATGGCAAAACAATAAATAAAATTACTTTTGCGTTTTTACGTAATATTTTAAATTTATCGAATAGTTTTTGTGTTTGGCCTAATGCTAGTGGTGACACGTGGAAACCACTTTTAAAATTCAGTTTAAAGTATTTTCGTAAAACATTGAAAATAAACAAGAAAATAGTAAACATAAAATTGGTCGACAAATTTTGCATACCGGCTTTTACTTCACATTTATTTGTCATCATTAATGAAATATGAACTTTGTCGGATTAAATCACAAATGAGTTCACCAATCATGGTGGTTTTACACAACCCAAATGTTTGTCATAAAATACAGAATAAATTACTATAAAATATTCGTATAAATATATTATTTGGTTTTTTAATATTTATTTGATATAATTTAAACTTCCTATAAAATCATGAAAGCATTCATTTACCATTTGTGAAGTTTGTTGTGGCATATCAGGTTTAAAATATACTAAATAAAACCAACTTCAAAAAATGGTTAGCTCTCACCATTTACATAAAAAATGCCATTAAAAACTGGCCATTTGGAAAAGACTGTAGTAATGGTTGTTTTGAAGGACATTCTTATATAACCTGTGTGTAAAGTTTTATGCTCCGGCGAAGAAAATACATTACTGTGCGACGGTTTTGCGGACCCTGGCACCATGCCAATGTGTGAATATTCCAACTAAACGTTTCAATGAAATACGAAATGTAGGAGAATTAATCAAATGGTTTTGTACGGTGTGCGATTCGAAGCTAAAGGAACACATGGAAAAACTCAAGATAGAAACTGTGTTTCAGGTTGAGTTGGCTCAGATGAACGAAAATGTAACAAAAGTAAGAGAAAGATTAGGAAAGAAAATTAACATGCAACTAAGTCAAAGCATAAAAAGTAGGGTTAGCATAAAAAAAACCTATTAAATGCTGGTGAATTGGAGGTTAACTCATTTTTTCAACCTCAAATTGCTCTAGAAACAAGTTTCAACAGTGACTTCGAACCTGTTCATATGAATTGAAAACATTGAATTGAAATTGGTTGAAAGGAGTAACATTGATATACAAGAGGCAGTGGTCGTCTAAACCCCTGTGGAACAGAGAAACGAACCAGCCATTGAGAAGCAGAAAGTCTTAGAGAAGGAATGTGGAATGAAAACGAATAAATTTAATGCCACAAAGGCAATTGGAAATGGCAGTATTGTCTCTCTCGTGAAAAGTGCTAAGAACACGTAGAGATTACCTAAACTTTATTCGAATGCTGTCAAAATCCCACCAGATGCGACGAGCGTAAACAGCAGGGTGAAGGACATGGTTATAATCAAACAAGGCAAAAATAGTGTAGTCATTGGGACCAACGTAGGACATAATGGATTGAAATCGGCTTGTAAAAGAGCACACTTCTTCGTCTCAATAATATCGCCAGAGATTACATCAGATATAGTTTCATCTTATCTGTCAGAGAAATGACTTTTAAATGTCAAGTGTTAAGCACTAAGATTACGTATATATTTTTTCACTAAGATTACGTTTTAAAATTTTAATTATAATTTATATCAAATTAGTCAAAAAACAAACTACATAACAAAAGAAAAATAAGCTTTAAGAGTCATCTTCATCTTTGGGTTAGTAGCACTTTGTTGCGCAGTCGGCAATGTTAACCACACGGCTTTTATGCTAAAAAATGGTATTTTATTCCCCTGTTTCGGACGCTGTTGTTCAACAGATTTTCTTAAAACTTGGTAAGTGTTTAGTTGAATGGTTATGTTAGGTCCCTCCTCATACCTTAAAATTTTGAAAATTTCACAAATAGTACTCTCTGTGACTTCGCAAAGGAACTCGATTTTCCTTAATCCTTAATTTCCTTTTAAGATATTTTGGTACTTATACAATTAATTTTTACTCATATATGAGGTATGAGGTACATAGATCTAACCTTAATCTACAATAAAACATAAATTTTACCTATAAATATCCAAAAATACCGTAAGAAACAGGAGAATTCGGAGGAATGTTTTCAGTGTTTTACAAGGTTTAAAATGACATTAAATCACATAAATCAATGCTACTTGGTAATTAACTTTGCTTGCATGATTCATAAAAACAAATGAGCTGCTCTGATTAACCTAAAATCAATATTGAAAATGGAACTCTTGATGAATAAATGCTGGGATTTAGTTCTTACCAAACAACACACAGGCACACGAACGAAACCTGAACAAGAATGTATGTATATTACAATTAACATAAACTTCAAGTCTCAGAGGCCAGCCGTGTCCCGTAAAATGCTGCCCACCACATAAAAAGAATTCTAACGCTACCTCTCTCTATACTTACACAATTTAATCAAAATCAGCACTCTGATGATGGTACTCCGGAGTATCGAAATACTTGACCTACTATGTAGTTTTAAATTATATTTTTTTTTGAGTGTCGTTCGACGGGAGTTGTTTTTAATTTAAATGTTTTTAACCCCAAGTGGACGGTAAAAATTAATTATTACTTTTTAAACGAGTTATAATTTTGTGAATGAAAAATTATACATAATGTTAAATTCATTGTTCTTTCAGCTCCATGGTGATCTATCTTTACCTTGTTTTGACAATGAAAATTAACCTCTCCAACAAATACAAATTGCAATCATTAAACACCTTTATCTAAAATGGACATTTTGACATTTGTCATATGAGTAATAGATGAACTTTTTCAACCACAGGTTGACGATTTATAGTAACACCAATGTGGTTTGGACAGTTACTTATAAAATAGAAAAAAAATATCTCGTGATAAAAGTGTGCAATTATGATTAATCTTTTCAGTCATATTTTACCTCTAATATATGATTTTTAATTAATAAGTATTTTGGATTTTTAGACTGTTTATAACCATGTTTTACCAAACGCATTGTTATCGTTGACGACTTCAATTAACAGAAAATAATTACCTTCTCCGCTTCGCTCACTCTACTCTACGTATGGTAAAATACAAAACAAAACACAACATCTTATGAAATGGAAAAAATTAGGCCTAGTCATCTATCTTATGAAAAGAGTATACTTAACAATTACGCAGGAAGGACGGAGATGTGGTTGTATCTATCATATAATTTTACTATGTTGTTACCAAGAAATTTCTTATAATCATGTTACATTTAAGTGAATGTGGTTAGAGAATAATATCAGTATATTTGGGTAAAAGTTTGATATATTGCTCTTGAGATTAAATAATTAGTAGAAACTGTTTTCCGAAAAATTTTATTTTTCCAACTTTACACAGATCTCTGACTGTTGTATTTTTGTGTTCTTATCTCAATGTGTTCTCGGCATTGACTGTGAACACTAACTTAACTATACATCTACTTCAATGCACTTGCTTTTACTTAAGTGTGCATCATATTTTCAGTGCCATACGTGCTGAGGAACAACTTAACTGTGCCATCTTTGACATATCATAAAACTATAAGGCTTAGATTAAACTTAAATGAGAATCTCAAAAAATGATTTTCTTTTATTTAATACAAAACATGACATCATTTTTTTTACAAATAACCTCAATTTTCAAATACCGTTAATATTTTTAAAATATGTTTTTTGATGTTTTTTGTAATATCAAAGATATTACAACATTTGTTTCCTAAAACTACTCATTTAGGACCTATATCAACATGAAGTTTTCAAAATTTCAATTTTAAAATTTTAAAGGTCCGCATAGGGTATTCAAAAACTTAAAGGTCTAAAAGGATCTTTCAGTTGGGAAATACTATTATATTAAGACAGCACAAATATTAATTTTATTTTACATGTTTGTCATTTTCCAATATGGCGGATCCCCTTTTTGGCACAGGATAAATTTTACAATTAACATTTTCAAAACTTTAACTTGGAGCAGCTCCTAAATTGGTAGGTTTCGGAAAGCATATTCTAATATAAAAAAGTCTTACATTTACATAATCCAAAAACACCATCATATTAAGTGTAGTGTGTTTCATAATACATTCTTAAATACCGCCATATTGGAAAAAGGGGGACATTTGCAAAATTCTTGTTTTTATTGCCTTAAAATGATAGGTGAAGTTACCCATTTTAAACCTTTTCTGTAAATCTCATAGTTTATGATTTTGTCAATTCTTGACGAAGTTAAGTCGTTCACCCTGTATAGAATTACGTTACAAAATATTGATGGTTGTAAATTTACATTAATTTCAAATTTTATTTTGGAAAGCATCATAAGTATGATTAGCTTTTTAATCTTCCTTAAGAGATTTTCCAAATTCCCTGGGAGAATATTTTGGCTGAATATTAAAGGGGAGGGACACAAAGGAAGGCCTTCCTATCAGAACGCCCTGAGCGTTTGCTCTGTTGGTAGCATTATTGTAGAAAAATAACAACTAAATGCCCGCGCAAGAAATGTATATTTTAAAAATATACTATAATTATGTTAAACCTTCAGTATTAAAGTTTATTAAAGTATTAAAGTTAATTGAAAAATTATTGATAGCAAATTTATAAGGCAGTCCGCGGGACTTTTTTTAACAACCTGGTATATCAGAATGGCAGTTAATTAAAAAGTTTAGGTTTACAAATCCATAATTTAGTATTTTACATTCTTAAAGTATTTATAAGAGAGGAAATTATGATGACTAATAAATAATTAAATTGTACACACCCCAAGAAAAATGTGTAAGAAAAAACACATTTTACTTTTACTCTAGACATAAAATCATATTGCAATATCGCATAAAAAAAGAATCACTCACGCAAAAATTATCGACTAAAAGAAAGTTTAACAATCTAATACGTATATCACGGTGAGTGTATTTCACTTTTACCCTAAACAATAAAAAATTTCATAATTCTGATTATTTAAAGTGAGATAATTTTCTAATTTTGATATACATTATTTTAAAATCACAATTTACAAATTAGTTGAAATGCAAAATTAAAGTTTCTTGTTTCTGTTAAGTAAAAATCAATTCTTATGTTTAGTAGGAAACTATAAAGTTTAAGAATAACGATAATGTTATGATCACTGCAAAAAATAAATGCTCAACTTTACTAATAACAAATAGAAAAAAAACATACTTAGGGGCGCTTTCCCAAAGTAAGTTTAATCTTCAAACCAAGTCTAAGCCAATTTTGACCAAATTATGCTTAATATTGAATTAAAATAAGTTTAAGTTAATATGTTTCGGGAAAGTGCCCCTTAAATACAAACCTACAGTTAAAGTATATTTATTAAATCTGTATTTTCTATTTGACTATTGTATAAATGCATTACCGATAAACCCAAAAAGCAATGGAAAAGTTGATTAAAACTCACGAAAAGCCGTTTAGCAACAAAATTTATAGACTCGAATGGTAATAGGATCGGTCAGTTAGTGGCTGAATTGGCTTGCAGGTTATTGGCTCATATCCGTATGGATATTGTTGGGAAGGTCTTTCTCTTTCTGATATTTTATATTTTTATAAAACATTTTATATTCGGAGTTAGTATAATTCAATCATATTGGTATGTACATAGACAAGTTGTATAGATAACAAATTATTGTATTTTTAAACAAACCCTTAATGGATACAAAGTGATGTTACTAAAATTTGGAGTATAAATCGTTGAAATGCAAGTTTGTATAAAAAAAAGGATATTTGACATGTAAGTTAATATATTGGGTTTTGAATACCGCAATACTTTTCAAACCATTATTTTGATATTTATGCAGAGAGACGAACTATAGTAACTGATTCGGTCTTGTGGTGGTTTATGGTATACAATTTAATAAATTTAGATTTAAATTAATATATACAAATGCATTCGGATATAAAACTTGATAATGTAAATGGATATAATTTCGTCCAACGGTGAAATATAAATAACGACGTACCATATATTATTTATTAACAATATTATATGATGCAAAGTAAAATAATCAATATTACGACGAACATTCATACCTGAAAAAAAGCATTAGATTAACATATGCCTAAAATTTACCTAACTAAATGTACGTAAGATTAAAGATTTAAGATTAAATGTAATATGCAAATTTAAGTGTATAGTAAAGATCAAATTAATTAAATAATACTATTAGGTACAAATTTACGTTTACAAGAAATACCGCTGCTGACAACGTGTTATGTATCAGTATGATCAGTTGAATCATAAATTAATATTGCGTAAACGTATTAACTGTCAAAGGATTTAAATAGCTCAGAGAATACGTTTCAAATCAGTGGAGATTGTGAGTGAATAACATATCCTCGAATAAAATCCTGTAACCTTTTTTGTTAAATTTGATTCGATAATCTTGAAGGCTACAATGGAAGATACTAATGATTCGATTTTTAGATAAAGGGAAAATAAATATCTAAACTATAGTTTATGATTTTAAATGATTGAAATTTATGTAATTAAATGCATGACTACTGCAATTGTACTTCCAGTAATAAAATTACTAGATAAATAATTAATTAATAATTTATATGTATAAAACTATTATCATATTAATTTACGTACCTCATTAATACCCTACTTATACGTTAGTTTAAGTGCCTTAACGTAAAGGAAATGAAGAATATATTCCATGGAATATATGGAAAAAGTTTAAATAAGACAAAGATAAAATAATTATCTTTGTTAAACAAGTGAATACTACAAATAATACAAAAAGCCTGTTATAAACGTGTCAAGTCAAAATTGTTTTCGATATAAATATGTATTATTCAAACTAATCAGTAACCTACTCCAAATACATGTACGAGTATTTTTATGCATTTAAAAACTTTTGATCCAAACGGCGGAGAGCATGTCGGGCGCCCCCTTTTCTTTTCGCCCCTGTCATGATCTACATGGCTGGGAAAGTGCTGGAGGAACTGGTTCGTGACAGAATGACCGAGGCCTTCGTCTCTGCAGTGATCTGTCCCTAGAGCAGTACGACTTAATATCCTCTGGTTCTACCATTGATGCCATCCAGGAGGCAGTCGAGGCTATGCGGAGAGCGGAAGATCACAACCACCGGTTGTGCAGCGGGGTCTTTCTTACGCCTAACGGGGAAAACACCTTCAACTTTTCAATTTAGAACTATATGCTGTGGGCACTTGAGCATAGGTTTCAATTTCCCTCCTGCGGGAAGCGTGCCTGTCTGACCGTTTTCTGTTGCACAACGCGACTGTATGTCAGCGGTGTTTACGAATCAATTCCAATTCTGCACTGGAGTCTATTCTCGGACCAGATCTGTAGAACGTGTCGTACAACAGTCTTCTGAGGCTAGACGTTTCCGATGAGACCTCGATGGCTACGATCATGACGTTGCCGCTTTCATCTCGTCGAGAAACGTCGAGTACGCAAGACTGAAACTCGACGCGGTCAGGCACAAGATTATTGTGTGCATGCGAGCTCACGGCTTGTAACTGGCTAAACAGATATCGTGGGTAAAACCAAAACGAGGTTCCCCTCTGCTTTCCTGGTGTAGGTAGGTGATGTCCAAATCTCAGCAGACTGTCTTTCGGCGAGCAGACTCATCACACCACCGACAAGAGTGTCGCTGCTTTTGGTAGGCTTATACCCAATGTCGATGACCCACGTCTTGCAAGTGCCGTCTGCTCAAATGCTCATCTGTGCCGTCAGGTCAGTCTTGATTTATATAGTGGAGGTTTGGCTTAACACTATTGATAAGCGAGTATACCAAGACCAACTTACCCTAATAAAACATCGAGAAGACTTGTGGGTCGCTCCTGCCTACCCACACGGTCTCCCTGCCTGCCGTGATGGTATTCACTGGAGTCATTACCGACTACTTCCTTGCGAGTGAGAGACAGGGATATCTACAGCAGGAGTCTTTAAGTTGGCTGAAACACGGCCTTCTACGAATAGCATGACGCTGGCGGCATGACTGGGAAACCGAGTCAAGGTCACGTTGGACCCTCGTATACCTTACATCGGATCATGGGTGGAATGGCAGGGTGGTGAGATCAATTACTACTTGTCCCATGACCTTTCCGGTCATGGGTACCTGACCTGTAGCACAAGATGGGCAAAGACACCATCTGGGACTGCCTCGCCATCGCAGACACAACTTATACATTATTTTAGTTCGACAGATGGAACGCCTGCCGAGTCGCGATTTCTAAAGAGACCGTTGTGGTTCCTAATCCACAAAAAAAATTTTAAGTTAATCTCCAGGGAGAGGGCAACTCGAACTGTAACAGGTAATAGAATAATTATAATAATAATGATAATAATAATTATTATTCCACGCCATTGTCGGGAGATATAGCCATTTAGATTGGACTTAAGCATCAGCTTTTTCAAAAGGATGGCTGCTCCACTGGTTTATTTCAAAGGCCCAGCCCGAAGTAATGTGCTAATTATGCAGTTTTAGACTAGTGTCCTCTGTGCTGAAGGGGGTGGTTAATCGTTTGTCCGTTTGACGTTGAGCCCACAGGAGTCCGACACTCCTGAAAGAACAATGAGCTTTTCTCATCGTGCCATAACAGCATTGGTCCTACGCCTTCTACACAGAAAAAAGTTTTTAATACTTTGTACCATTGAAACAAGTTACAAAGAAAAAAGTTATAATGAATGCAGGACCATTATAATTTATTTCAAAAGGAGTTAAACCAAACCTTCATCCATATCTAAATAAAATGTATTCGTGAGTAATGAAAGTTAAATTATTATTTTGATTGTAAATGTTAGGTTGGATAAGATGTTTCTTTAATATTTGTAAATAAAAATTGTTGTTTACTAAGAGTAAAGTTTTGCATGTTTTGTATAATACTTACTAAACTTACACTAACTTTGGTACCGCGTACCAGAATCGTTAAAAATACACATTTGTTTGTTTGTTCTAAGTGGTGTACAGTTTTAAACTTTTATAATTTTTTATATCAAATCACAAATATTCTTTAAGTATTTTAAAACCTCAAATTTTATGAATAAAACATCAATATTAAAAGTTCATTGGTGTACTCGCTCTCATATTAAAATTGTAGGCTTTTTGTTAGAGTTTTAGTTTATAATTCGATTCTTTTTAACTATCTTTCAGGAAACAAACTTTATTTTTTATTCTCATATTGAAAAATTAATAATAATAATAATAATAATATAAAAATTTATTTCGTGAAAGCAAATTCTAAGCAGTTTAGCAGCATATTTACCATTACATAGAATCTAATACTCAAATTCAAGTGAGATATATTTAGTTTGAAGACGGATCACAAAAATGACGCTATTAACCGATTTTATTAAAACGTTTGTAAATAACTAAGATCTGTACTAATAACTAATATGAATTGATCAAAATAGAGTAATTTTGTTGAATTTTGATAAAACTAGTATCTAAGCAATCCGATATTAGAATTATCTTCGAAAATTATACTTATTTACAGCTGTACATTAACATATATTGAAAATGTTCAACCCAATCTCAATGTTATAGTAACGGGAAAATTTTAATTCTCAATTATGGATAGTGCGTTTATTTTAATTTTGACCATCATAAATTTCGGAAGAAACGACTACAAGCCAAGCTTTCGGAAATTATATCAGTATTCAGAACAATAATTGAAAAGGGTAGAAGGGGCTTTCATTACAAAAAACACTTTAGCGTTTTAAATATGTAGGCCTATAGATATTTATATAGGTCTCTATGATGGAACTTATGATAGGTCTCTCTGGTATAAACTTGTGGGGTTGTCCATTGTAGCCAGTAAATGAATTACAGAAAGATACTATATAACAAATGTTTTATCAGTTTTACATAGTACTTTCTTTTGGTGATTATGACTACGGTATTTAGTTAAATTAAATTAAAGTAAAAGGATAAAACAACTAACCATTATGTATGGTTAAAATTTAATTTTAAAACAAATTAATGAGCTACAAAGATGAAATCAGCTGTTAATTGTAGGGGTAAAATCCATGTGTTACATTAAAAAAAAAAAAAAAAAAAAACTCATACTAGAATGAAGCACCCTTTGGACTACATTAAAACATGCCGAAAGGCGAGTCATTAAAGCGAACGGGCTTGTTTGGAAGAAGAGTGAATGGAGCGAACGAGCTCGTCTTTGAAGATAAATGCCTTTAGGGCTTGGCATTTTGTCGTACAGTCTGTGATTGATATTGCAATGACTACAGAGCATTTTTTTTTTTTTTAATTTACGTAACGAATACACGGAACCCAGACACTCTTATATTCGCAGTAACATAGAAAACCATTTTTTTTGCCTAATATATCAGTGTAAAAAATTCATCCAGCAAATCAGAACAGAAAAAAACTATTTAAATAAACCAGTCAGAGTTCTAGGTTAAGAATTCTAAGGATACACAACTTGGCTGCTTTAGATTAGATCGACCATTATGAGTTTTGAAGTATATTTTTAAGAATATTGACTCATGTTACCATGTTATGTAAAGAAATAAAAAAGGCACTACTAATTTAATGAATGTTTTTAATACGAAGTACCACAATGTCAATGAAATTGGAGATTACAGTACATAATCTGAGTACCAGTGGAACATATTTTATTAAGTGCAAATGTATAGCGAATGCTTCTTTAAATAAAAAACTCAAACATTTTTAAATTAAATTAAAGTACTCGTAATAAAAAAAAGTTTACAAAGTTTTTGTATGATGTATTCTCGGCATGAGTAACAACAGGGCCGCTAGCCCAGGGGCGAGGAGAGTCGCTTTGAAGCACTCTCTGATGTCATCCAGTCTGTCATCGTGAACGCTTTCTATACATTATGTCTGTATGTTACTGTGCTTGACATGTGCGTAATAGACAGGGGTTATGCATCTGGAAATACAACTGGTATGCGTTAAAATAAAACATAAATAAAAAAAATATTTCACAGTAACCTTTTAACAGTTCTTTTTTATAAAAGTGCACTTGTTTATTATGTTTGTACTTCAATGAATGTGTAACTTGTTTCAATCATCTAACTTAATAACATTTCAGAGACATATTAAATTTTTAATAAAAAAATTTCAAATGAAATGTATTACAATTTTAAGAGGAAGTGTTTTATATTTAA
This sequence comes from Neoaliturus tenellus, assembly GCA_030545055.2. Lineage (NCBI taxonomy): Eukaryota > Metazoa > Arthropoda > Insecta > Hemiptera > Cicadellidae > Neoaliturus > Neoaliturus tenellus. The sequence goes on along the minus strand of CM061533.1, from coordinate 45,903,381 downwards.
ATTCTTGTGATTTACTCGAATTTGGATATACAAAAAAATCATAATAAATATTACATTTATAAATTGTAGATAATCCCAAAAAATTATATGAAATATGAAATATTTATTTATGCTATTCTATTTCCAATTAAATTATACTTAACTATAATCATTTGTATTTGCAGACATCAAGAGAAATAGGTAAAACGTTATTTGGTTAGTTCTTCAATTTACTGAAGATCCGCAATTGTAAGATTGATCAATCAAACATTTCGAAAAAGCAAAAAATTCTGTTTCCAATGAAATGTGCACGATACTAGTCAGGATCGAAGGATTTACTTATCTCAGTCACTAGTGAATGATCATCTCTGAAACCTTTGACTTAACTATTTATATTCTGATTGAATAGACCTGCGTGTCAAATTTTGACTTAACCAGAATTTTATTTCTCAAAGTAACAATACCTATGTAATGAACAAATTATTCTTATGGCGGAAAAAATAATATATGGTATTTTTGTAAAATTACTCTTTAAAATACAATGTTATCTCGACGTATAAAAAAAAAATTTTTAGAGAACACAATTATTTTTATTTACAATTATAACAACACCAGTTACCTAATATATTTTTCTAACAAATTAACAGAAAAATGAAATTTATAGTAAAATTTAAGATAACATTTACTTATTTACAGGGGCTACTTTATCAAAAATAAAATAAAAAACCAGTAGTTCTTAATTTAATAGATATTTGGTTGTTATTAAAAATATTTTACAATTTTAAGTATTTCTCTGCATTTGTTGAGTACAATTTATTTTCAGGGAAAAATAAAATTATTTTAATATTTTTCTAAAAATTGCGTCTTGTAAAAGTGAAAGTTCTAAAGAATTAATATTGCAATTTTACTGCTTACCGGCAAAGACGATCCAATGATGTCCTGGTACGACTGCCGATTTGGAGATTACTCCATCGACAGGTACCCGTCGCAGCGCACTAAACTCTTTGAAGCTGTTCTACTATTGAAAGCCATTGTGGTAGAGCCAGCGTCACGGCATGGCAGGAAGTTTGTGGGAGTGATCCGCACTTTATCAATCAGAGCAAGACTATTGGCAGAGTGAGATTAGCAGATGCAAATGGCTACAACCAGAAACTGCAGTATGAAGATGGGTTCCTGCATTTAGTTAAAGACATGTCCTGCTAAGTTTCGGACAAGGAAAACCCACTCCGATAGGAATTACTTACTTTGAGTCTGTGCTAATGTTTACTGCTTTTTAAATGGAAAGTTTGCAAATATTTGGTAAAGATGAACTTTTTAGGTACACAACTAATAAATAATCATTGTTATTCGACAGTTTCTAACTTCTTTCATCAGACTTTACATCTTTATATAACGAGCTAAAAACAAGTGTGAGATATATTAAAAAATAAAACATTTGCTTAAACTAATTTGCAATAAAAGTTTATGTCACTACTCAATAGTGTACAATTTTATAGCATAAAATATAATATATTACAAAAAAAATAGCTTAACTGATTCTTTAACAATCATATCCTTTTCTTAATTCAGACCATAATCAAGGACTTGTCCCAGGACAACTTTAAAACTGGTTTATACTAGTTGCGAAATTGACATTGGGTACAGCAAACGAAGTTGTCATTACACTGTGGTAAGTCTTTTGGCTGTCCATTATGACAATTTCCCTCCCTTCATAATCCATTCATGTTCAAGACAGTGGGGGTTAATGCGAACTGCATGTAAACTCCTAGCTGGAACATATGTAGACAACAGGGGGTAAGGAGAAATGCTATGGGCATGGAAACGCCAGCTGGAACATGCTCAAGACATCAGGGGGTGAGGAATGTGACGGGCATAGAAACCCCTAACTGGAACATGGGTGGACAGTCCCCTTGCCTCACCCTTTCTCTTCCTTCAATATTCCATCCTTCTGGGGGCTTGTGCAAAATGCCCATTAGAGACAAACGTCCTCAACGGTTCGGACGGGGTCTCCTTATCCACGAATAACAAAAATCAAGGACTTTTTTACTCTTGCAAATTTTCTCTTAATTTCATTCGATTTTTTCTGGATAAGGTAGAAATGTGCCCATGTTTCATAAAAACTGTGTGTGATGGTCGAGTTTAATAAAGGTCAAAGTCAAAGTCAAAACATATTTATTTCATAAACAAATAACACATATATAATACAAAGTTATACATTATGAAATAAATCCCACATAGGCATAGCGTGTGCGTGGGATTGAGTCCTTTATCCTGTATACATAAGATTTAACAATAATGTTTTTCTATAAAATATAAGTTTTTACATATAGATGTTTTTTTTTTTACAATAAACGAAGCAATTTAAAAGAAAACAAAAAACAGAACAACAGAACGGCTACAGAAAAAAAACCCAGCGTTGTATAGGTAAATAGATATTATCATCCTACGGTATTTTAGTTGATATCACCAGATGCGCATCCGTCTCCTTACCCCTTACAACACATGCACTTACTCACTTCCCTCTCAATCTCTCTCTCTCTCTCTCACACACACACACACACCACGTACTTCTCTCCCCCTCTTTCTCCACACCCCACGCGCACGCACGCTCCAAGCACACACGCACTCACGAACACTCGCCTATACCTCATATGCACACTCCAATCTAAGACCTGTAGTTTGAGATAATGATGGTCTCAATATTAGCACTTCCAATGTTGTGAAGCCATAACTTGACTTTCAGTTTGTACGTTGATAGCTTACAAGAAAAAAAAATCTTTTAGATGATCCGGCAGATTACGGTAGATTATATGAGCTACGTAAAATGAATTAGTGGTCGAGAATGTTTGAACTAATTTAAGAAATTTTATAGCCAAAGCAGCGTGCCTAGTCGAGTACTGGTGTGTAGGGCATTCAAATATGTTATCAAAATCTTAAAAATGTAGGTAACAATTACTCTAACAAAAAGCTGCCTTACATCCAATACTCTTGTCTCCGCATACAACGCCTCGGACGAGTAACGCCGACACCTTCCAAGGGCAGCTTTGAGAATTGCCTTTTGAGTTATAAATAAAGGGTCGAGAGTAGTTCTATAAGCTGCCCCCCACATTATGATACCTCCCTCCAGGAGTGATTGTGCGTACGCGTAGTAGGTTATTTTAATTTCGTCTAGGTTTAGAATTTCCTCTAATTGTTTGAATGCGTATATCAGTTTCCTAAGTCTGTTATTCAAGTAAAATATATGAGCCGCCCAAGTCAGTCTATTATCAATTACTACTCCTAAGTATTTGTATGTGTCTGCCCGCTCCAGAGATTCACAATGACACGTCAAACTGTAAACATCTCCACACGAATGTAACTTAATTTCACTAATTTGAGTATCACTGATATCTCTAAGAGCTATGGGCATGAATTTAGATTTGGATATGTTCAAGGAAAGTAAATTTTGATCAAACCATTTCTTGACAAGTGACAAATCTCGCTGAGCCTTATTTATAACTTCGTCCCAGTTAGATCCTTCTATGAAAATAGCAGTGTCATCGGCAAAAAGCGATAACTTACCAGAGATTCCAACTCGAGATAGGTTGTTTATGTAAATTAAAAATAAAATAGGGCCCAGCGTACTTCCCTGGATTACCCCATAATTAACCGATGTAAGACTGCTATTGACCCCATTTACTGAGGTTAACTGTTCACGTTTATCGAGATAGCTTTAAACCAATTGTAAGCGTTATTTTTTATTCCCACTGACTTTAATTTCGAAAGTAGCTTTGTTCTATCAACAGAATCAAAAGCTTTGGCCAGATCGAGGAAAATCATTAAACACTTATTGCTATCAGACACCGCTGCATTAAAGTTTTTTGAGATATGAAAAAACGCATCGGAAATATTTTTACTTTTTCTGAACCCAAACTGGCATCCCGTTAAGATGTTATTCTCCTCAAGATAACAAACTAATTGATCTTTAATTACTTTCTCTAATACTTTAGAGAACACACTCAACAAGCTGATTGGTCTAAAATTAGATTTCTCTGTTACATCATTACCTTTGTACAATGGAATGACCTTAGCAACCTTGAAGGCGTCGGGAAACTCGCCCGAGCGTATACTGGCATTAATAATATGAAGGAGCGGTCTGCTGAGAGTTGGAAGGTTATCGATTAAAAAGGAGGCAGAGATACAATCATACCCTGGAGCTGAGCCTCCGCGCAAACTTGTGACGTACCGTGTTAAGTCTTGCTCGGAAATAGTCTGTAGAGTAAAAGTAGTGTTAGTAGGATAGTCATTGTCGTCTATAACAAGTGGACCGGTAGAGTCTATAACCCGTGCCAGGTTGTAGCCAACTTGTGCAAAGTATTCATTGAACTCCTCGGCAACGTGTTTACTTTGTTGTGTGACACCATCATTTGGAGCAAACGTCCTGTTCGCTGTAAATTGTTGAAGTGGAAAACTATCTTTATTTTTTGCCTTTCCTGCCAATTCATTAATTGTTTGCCAAAATAATTTTGGATCATTCCTATGGATAGAAATCTTATCTTTATGATATTTTATTTTTGTTTGTTTAATCTGAAAATTTAATCTATTTCTATGCAACAAATATTCTTCTTTCAATACTCTATTAAAGGGCAGTTTCTTAAGAGTTTTGCTCATCATATCCCTTTTCCGAATACCTCTAACCAACTCCTCTGTTATCCATGGTTTAATTTTTTTAAGTCTTGGTTTGGTAGCGGAAGTTTTAATTGAAAGTTCTGTAAAATCTTTTAATATATCAAAAAATAAATTGGTACTATTGTTCACATCTGCAATTTCTGTAACGCAAGACCAGTCATAATTTATGACAAAGTTTTTGAGTAGTTGTTTGTCAATAAAAGTAAAGTTATCATTTTGCTCAGAGTTTGTACATCCTTTTTTGATCTGCACATTTAGTGCAACACAGTAATGGTCTGTAATACTAGTTTTGATAACAGCAGTGTTAAGTTCGTCACAGTATTTATGTCTCACAAATATGTGGTCTATGTTAGTCCTACTGTCAGCAGTCACTCTTGTCGGAGAATGTATACCACACATGAAACCTGCACCATACAGCACATCTAAGTACCTCCCTGTTTTGTTATTAGGCTCTAAAAGGTTAGCATTAATATCCCCTACGAGTAAGTAGGTTTTGTTTGTCAACAAGTTAGAATAGTGCTGGTTTAATGCGAGAGTAAAGTCATCCAGGTCGTTAGCATGAGTCCTGTATACTGCCAGTAGGTTAAACAGTTTACCGTGATAAGTGAAATCAAAACACAAGCCATGCACGCCGCCCAGCTCCACCTCTCTCACGGACACATTCACTCTGACACTCACATACACTAACACTAGGTTAATGACTAATCAATGGACACAATTCTTTCCCAACCATATCATGACAGTGCATTGTTAATTTAGAAAAAAAACCATTGTTAAAACTTTTGTTTTTAGGAAATTCTAGGATGATCGACTTTTGGTTACAACCATAAAATATCGATTTGGGAAATTTGAAATAAATTTGTAAGCTATAATAAGCTTTAACCATGTATTTAAGATAAGAAAACAAAATTATTGAATATATCATTCCATTTACATTAATTTATGATTGATAAAATTCCCTATCGATTTACAGCAAAATGTATTTGTTTATTCATAAAATAAACTACTTTTAATATATGTAGGTTATTTCATTTTTAACACAATACCTTATATTTATTTATTTCTTAGCCAGCTAATAAATTCATTTTGTAGAATCTAACATTTTTTATTGACAAATGTGGAAAATTTAATAAAAGTCAAGATAAAAGAAAATATGCAAATGCAATCACTTCGCTATAAAATACGCTCATGTAGAGGGAGATTGCCTGGTTCAATAGTGAAATGTAAACGCCGGCTTTTAAAGTATAATGAAATTGTTTTATGAATTTATATTCGTTCTTTTAATCAATGGTTTGCACTAATTATGCAAACTTGCAAAACAGTGTCATAATTCAACTGACGGGGATAACCATTGTGTTAAATCATGTTATTGGAATATTATTCATTCAACCTTAAACAAATTTCTTTGTAATGAATAAATTAAATGAATAAATTAAATTGAATTTCAATTCCATTTTTTATTGTTTTCCACATTGGTTTTGGTCACATTGGTAGTCACAAAATAATTTTTTTATAAATTAAAGAAATTAACCATGTTCAAAATCGTATCAGGCAAAAGTGTTGTGATGGTTTTATAATATGAATAGATCTGTACAATTCCGGATAGCATCCGGAGGTACCATCACCAGCTCTATCATAGCAGATAATAAATCTCAGACTCCAACCGGTCGATTCATCATGATTGGTTTCAACCTACTAACATTCAATATGCGGTTCATTCTAGTTCAATAAGCAATCTCAAACTATGGGGAAAAATTTAACGTGTTACCTAACCTTTTTATAAAAAAATATATAAATTCATAAAGAATTAATTTAAACATTGAAAATATAACCTCATCTATGCATTACGCATATCCCTGTTATCCCTGTCAAGCTCTTGGCAGGGGAGAGGAAAGCGATTTATCAGAGACAAGGTGAGATCGGCAAGGACACGGCAAGAACAGAAGAGCGCTCCCGAACCTTCCAGCAGTGGCAACACAGCTGGGAGCACGACACCCGAGGACGATGGACTGCGCGACTTATCAAGCAGGTCCAACCATGGGTGGAACGGCGGCATGGGGAGGTGGACTACTACCTGACCCAATTTTTGACAGGTCACGGCTATTTTCGGTCGTACCTGAACCGGATGGGAAAGACCGGTTCACTGGACTGCATTTATTGCCTGTGTGTTCCCGACAATGCGGAACACACATTCTTCCGCTGTCCCCGTTGGGAAGGGCCCCGTCTGGAGGCCACACAAATCTTTGGTGCATTTTCGGTGGACTCGGTCTGCCAAAAAATTTTAGAGGATGAGGGCAACTGGGATTGTTTGTCACAGTTCGTCCGGGGCATCCTCCTGGAAAAGAAAACCGATCTGGACCACGAAGTGGCCCAGATCCCTTGATCGAGTGGCTGGATAAGGAGCGAGCCCCAAGGGCGTAAGCCAAATTTAGGCCTAGCCTGACGTAATATGATAAACAATTCCATGTGAGATTCCTAAAGAGTAGAGGAGGTTTTTTAGTGGGTAAACCCGTTTTTTAGGGGAGCCCCACACTACAGGCTGGCCACGTGTGTGCGTAATGCTTTTTTCCGCCTCTCCCTCAAAAAAAAAAAAAAAAAAAAAAAAAATCTACTCACATTCAATATGCGGTTCATTCTAGTTCAATAAACAATAAAAAAACTATAAGGGAAATAATGTAACGTGTTATCTAACCTTTTCATAAACAAAACTATAAATTCATGAAGAATTCATTTAAACATTGAAAATATAACCTCAACTATGCATTATGCATACATAGACAATGAGTTGATGACGACAGTGAGCCAAAACTAAACAGTAGGCCTATCATTTATTAGTGTTTGTAAACAAATGTGGTCCCGGATCAGACGATGTTGTAGCTAGTGCTAATCTACATCGAGGACGAAAAGTCCCCCAAATATAATACTGCTGAAAGTTTGTTGCAGCTCATCAAAGGTTTTGTGACTGGTGGTTGGGAGTAATACGAGTAATTAAGTAGGTGCAATAGTAAGCTCTTGTAACCAGTGGTTTAAACAACTCAAAATGGGATCGTTTTCTTAAAGAAACACAACTGATATGGGCGTAGTGCAGCTCGTATCGTGGTCACTCTTGCTGGCCGGGGGGAGGGTTGTAAATCCGTCAGAAGTAGAGGCCGGTCAGAAAGTGCCAAGGTGGCCTAGACCGCCGGTGGCAACGGCGGAATTCATCTCCGTATTATTGTCACTAATTAGGCCTATTAAATAGTTAAAAATATCTTTGTATATTTAAATTATTCAATAATATAACTTCATAAACATTTAGAGTTATAATTATTTATGTTTACAATTAAAATGAAAGAAATTCCTCAAGATAAATTCTGGTTTGTTGGGTTGTTGACCCTAACTTAACCCAGATTCGCAACCCTCTTTAGGTATTTTGGAGTTTCCAAAATGCCTGCCCTTTAGCGTGGGCGAAAAATTTAAAACAAACCGTGTCTTTTAGCGCGTTTAACATCACTTTGAATATTTCACACTGATCATATCATGTCCGCATAATGTGGTAAAAATAATACAAAAAAATATAAAATTATAAACTAGTACGTTTTATGAGTTTAAATAGAGAATAAAATATTAATTTGATGTTTTAAATGGTTTGTTAAATTGCTACAAATGACGCACCTAAGAGGGAGGACAAATTACTGTGGAGTAAACGGGTACTCCTAGGTGATAGGGGTAATACGGTTGATGGCTGATGGATGGGAAAGTGTCTGATGACAGTGGCTGTCCGGCTGTCCGCCCGCCGCGGCCGGCTACTGCACAATCCCTTAACCCTTGTGGCAACGACGCGACAGGGCAGGTTCTGAATCAGACTGTAACCTATTCATCGCGGCCGCTCTCCCCCAAAATTCCTGAGTTAACCGCGGTACGAGCTGCATCGTCCCCACTAATATGACTATAGAGCCACGAGTGAGAGGTACCATATAATAAAAAGAAATGGGAGGATAAACCAAGTTGAATAAGACACTATTAAGATAACTAATCAAACACATATAAAAGAACAAGGAAATAATTATGATACAAATAAGTTCCTTTTAAAATTTAATCAAACAATAACCGTTAAGAATTTCAGTCAATCATGAAGAGTACTTGACGATCTCAGGTCTACTAATTTAACTTGAAAATTATTATTAAATTTGATTACATTAAATAAAGAATTAATAGAATGCCATTTGAAGTAAGTGAATTGATGATCTTTGAAATAAAAAATTGAAAATGAAATTAAATCTGGACAATCCAAAAGGTTAGACAGAAAGTAAAATAAATTCCGCCTTACCACAAACTCAGGCGTAGATAAAAGTTTGTTATTGTTTACTTTGAATTGGGTAGGGGCTTTTGTCTTACAATGCCTGTAGGTATTGTAAGGCCCATGAGTAGGAAGGAGATAAATACCTATAGGACAATGAAACTTAATACATGAAACAATTCACTGGTACATGACTGGAGAGACTAGCGGTTATTGTGATTAAACCAGAATCCCGACGTTTCCAGTCCTATCCTTAACAGGATTGATTCCAAGAATAGATACCATTTAGTATTAGGCTATTAATGTCTAATAATACGAATATGGGAGTGGTAACTCAGTGGTATCTCCGGCCTCAAAGGTCGTTCCCGGAATTGATCCCGGGCTACGATATTTCAAACACAAACATGAGCAGCTACCTTTGGCTAGATTATGTGAGTCAATACCAAGGCGGAAAGGTGTAAGGTAGCGCATGTAAATGTGCTAGTACCAAGGTGTGACTTAGTCACTTGCTGTCTCTAGATTAATTCACAGGTCTATTGGAATATTATAGCAGTGGAAGCGTTAAAAATCCTACAAAAGTTCAATGTTGAATTATATAAAAAACCAGGTGTGGAGAGTACCTTATTAAAATGCTAAAAACTCCTTTGGCTTACATAAATACAAAATAAAACTTACCATTTGTTAATATAGAATATAATACGACAGGACAATGACTACACTGTAACATCTAGAACACAGGCTCAGTTAATTAGTGTTTGTAGGCACATGTGTTCCCGGAACAATTGGTGGCTGTAGCTAGTGCTGATGTAGGACAATCAACATGATACAAGTTCCTGTTGTTGGGTGAGGATAATGTGATGGGACAATGAATACAGTATAACGCACAGAACAAATTGTTTTATTTGAATTTGTATAAAGTTTTGTCTGAAACTAATATTGATTACATAAATATATGAGTAGGACGGAGGCATCGTCCTGTAATCCAGCTACTTGGAGGTCACGAATTGTGGATAGTTATAAGAGATGGCTTGTGGATGCGATATTCCCTAGTGGGGATTAAAGTCCGCACCATTGAAAACTAGTTCATCCGTTAAGACCATTATCATAATTACACCAATTCATATATATGAGCTCAAAATTGTGGTTCGTATTCCACATTAAAATGTAGGTCCCCAGATACCATTGGCTGTTATTCTATTATTTAACAGTCCTATATCTAAGGAGAATGTCGGCCTTAGTAACAAGTCTACAAGATAGCGCCGCAATCTTCCTAAACTAATCTCTTATTCATATTCAGGTTAAAATACCTACTAGGTGAGGTCCCTGTCTAAAAATAGTGATATAGTGATATAAAATGGATCAGTTAATTAGTTTTTGTAGGCACATATGTTCCCGCACCAGACGGAGCTCCAGCTAGTGCTGATATGGGACAGTCAACACTAATACAAGCTCCTGTTGTTGGGTGATATGATGTGAAAGAATAAAGACTACAGTGTAACACACAGAACGCAGACTTAGTTAGTTAGTGTTTATAGGCACTGTGTTAACGCACTTGACGGAAGGCCAGCTAGTGATAATGTAGGGCAATCAACACAAATACAAGCTCCGGTTGTTGGGTGAGGATGATGTGATAGAACAACGACTACAGTGTAACACACAGTTCACAGGCTTAGTTAGTTAGTGTTTATAGGCACATGTGTTACCGCACCTGACGGAACGCCAGCTAGTTCTAAAGACGGGCAATCAACACAGATACAAGTTCCTGTTGTTGGGTGAATATAATATGATGTGATAAGACAACGATTACAGTGTAACACACAGGACACAGATTCAGTTAATTAGTGTTTGCAGGCACATGTGTTCCCGCACCAGACGGTGTCTCAAGCTAATGCTAATGTAGGCAATCTACCCTGATACAAGCACTTGTCGTTCGATAAACATGATTGTTGTTGTTGTTATTATGTGGATTATTGCAGTGTAATGGGTTTCTCCTTGGAATAATAAATAAATAAATAAAACACAGGCTCAGTTAATTAGTGTTTGGTGGCACATGTTACTGGCCGTTAAAGGGCCAGTTGATGACTGCAGCTGGTGCTTATGTAAGGCAATCAACACCGGGTAAAATCATATAGAATGAAAACCAAAGTCTGCTGCACATCATAAAAAATATTATCGAATAAAAACAATATTAAATGGTTGTTGTACTTGTGTAACAGCATATTTACGACACTATTTTTTGTTTATTGAAAGATTTTTTTTTTTGTATTTAGAACCATGGTTTTAAAGTACCATTTTTTATCAAATTAATTCACCCAGATAATTAGTATAACTAATAATTTGACCTTTACATTTATATTTCCAAAACAATATTTTAATCCATTGATTTTTATATGATTGAATCTAATTCTTCATTATTATTGGTTTATTTAAAGTTGTAAGAGCATTAAGGAATGCAAAAATAGCCTTTTTAATGATTTTGTAGGTATTTAAAAAATTTAAGATTATCATGTACGTTGAATTAAGTTCTTATATAATACCAAGTATCCACAAAAGAAGTAAACAGCTTTGTTTAAAAAATACAGTGAAGTTTTGGTAATTTATAAAGAGTAACACACAACATTAGAAAGATAAAAACCTCCATTAGAATTGTTGGCTACCAGGAATTTTTTTGATAAATATAAGTCTTAAATCACCGTCTTCAGCAACCCAAAATTGTTTCCATTAGTGAACAACTGTTTCGCCTTTAAAAACCTCAAGTTTTTTTCCTGTTTTTTACAAGGGCTCAATATGTAAGCTACTACTTGCTCTGCACCCATCAATTCTAAAGTCTAATTCTGACCAAACTTTTTGAAGAGTGGCCTCATCAACACTTTGCACTGCACCAGTAATGCGACGCCTGAGTTCCACGAGATTCGACGGAAAGGGAAAAGGAGGAATATAAACCTCGTCTTTTACATAACCCCATGAAAAGAAATCGCATGGCGTTAAGTCTGAGCCTCGTAGAGGCCAGCGAAAGATAGGTACATTGTCCCTTTTAATATATTTTTTTCATTTACCATTTTTTTATTTAAATCACCCTACAGCGAATTTTTCTACATTGTTGGCATTGTAAACAACAGTCAGCTGTGTGGAAAAAAAAACTTGCAATGTTTTCCGAGCCATTGTTACCAACCACAGCGATGTCGGACAAAAATGTCCGACGATGTCGGTTTTTGTCAATTTGACGTACAAAGTTTACTTATTTTGTGGTAAGTTTTATTGTTAAGTTACATAAGCATCACATTATACATGCAATTAGTAAATTTGTAGTGTTACTAGGTTCAAATAATTTGAAAATCATACAATTAACTTTATAATATGAAATATATTATTCATTGCAGATATTTAAAAATAACCAACTGCAAAGATAAAACATGTTCCCAAAAAGTGTTATACCTTCTTGAAACCATATTTGTATTTGGTTTATCATTAAATACATACTTATATGACAATATTGTTATTACTTGATGATAAGAAGCGCAAGGGAAATATATAAATGCAAAGAATAGGGCGCTGCTCTTAAAACTTCAGCTTAATATAACAATTTAATATTTCCGGTAAATTGAAATGCAAAGAATAAACTTTAATGGTTGTAACATTACGGGTTTCTTTTAAAATTATTGAAGCGAAAATATCTGTAAAGGGTTTCTGTTTCAAGAAAATTTAAAGGCCCTTTGGAGCTCCAAGATGTGTTTTTACTGTAAAAGCGTTTCCAATAAAAGTAATAGATTTACTTAACATGAATACAATTGATAGTATATTTTTGTTTTAGGAAAGATTATGCTGTATACAATCTTTGTGGTATATTTTATTGAAAATTAGTGTTGATAGTTTCATTTAAATTACACCAATACTGTATGCATTTTAATATTTTGTTGGTTAGTTAATTTTTTACATATATAAATAGCCGTTCTTTTCAGAGCACCAAGTTTCTATAGCGCAAAGTTTGCAATGCAGTGTTTGATGTAATAGTCATTATTTGACATAAAATACCTAATGGTGAACAAAACAAAACAAACTAAAATGTTATAACGTGAAAAAGTCGTAGTTAATTTGAATTTGAATACTTGAAATTTACGTGTAAAGAGAAAACAAGATAATACCTATAGATATACATATTTAACAGATAAATAAATACCTAAAAGGTTTTATAGGCATAATTTTAAAAATCTGATGACAAACACTCTGTAGTTGGATTATTTTAAATTTCAGCACTCATCAGTTATGCAAAACCACATACAAGTCAAATATAACATCATGGAAATGGACTGATGGAAAAATCAAAGAATTTCACTAATGACATGACATAATTAGTCATATTAAAATTACGGCTGATAAAAAAGGGATTTAAGTCACATAACATATCCCTAGTCTATAATGTTAACATGGTAAATCTACTTGCAATAGAAAGCTTATGCTCCTTTAAGGATATTACAAACTATAAAAACTAAACATTTGCATCAAACGGACAGGCTCTTCTTTTAAAACAGAAATAAACTATCTCGATACTGGTATGCATTATCAGAGATGGTTTTTAAATACGTCTAAGTTTCACATATGTCTAATTTTCTATGTATGGCTACTAAAGTAATTCAACGCCAACGGACAAGTGTGGCCTGCGTGGGTCAGTTACAACCTCTTCTCGGACCGTTCAGCTCATTTATCCGTTATATTCAATAAATAGTATAATGGTTCCAACATAATATGCATTGGATAAAACTGTTTTATACCAGTGATGTGTAGTTTAAAAAATATAGCCTATATGTATTAAACTTATCTTAGTTAAAACTGTAATTTATTTATAGCGTAATTATTTATAAGTATACATATATTTGAGTTGAACGATTTTTTTCCATAACAGTTAAATAACCCCGTCACAGCCGACCTGCGTATTCAGCGAATTTCCAAAGGAATTTTAGATTTTGCATTTTCCCCATAAACACTTTGGAATTTGTATGTAGGTTTATTGATATGGAATGGTGTCAGTAAATATTTGTTGTTAGGATATGTAATGGTTAGGTAAGGTAAATATCAAATTGTATCAAAATTTAGTACTTTTTAATACTTCTACTTAATGAAGTGAGTAAAACTTAGGTTTTCCGTCATATGGGTATAATAAGAAAATATCAATTAAACCCGGCCTAGCGAATGAACGTACCAAATTTTATCACGTTATGTCAATATATAAGTGCTTAAGAATATGGTAATAATAAGATAAACTAATTTTTGGTTTATCTTCGTTACCTGTTAAGTAATTATCCTAGTATTTACCAATTACGGCAATGTGTACCATACGGCTTTTGTGCAAAACCTGGTATTTTTTCCTGCTTCGGGTGCCGTTTTTCATGCGATTTTCTTTAAACCTGGTACATGTCTAGCTGAATACCTATAAAAGGTCCCTCATACCTCAAAATTTTGAAAAAGTGAAAGTATTACTCTCTGTGACCGCAAAATAACTTAATTTTCCTTATTTTAATATATGTTTCTACTTATACCCAATGTTTTTACTCATACATCAGGTATGAGGAACCTAAATCTAACCTTAATCTACAATAAAACATAAATTTTACCAATAAATGATCAAAACACCATTCGAAACAGGGGTATAGGGAGGCATCTTTTCTGTGTTTTTACAGGGGAGTATGAATCTTAAGTCAAGTTAAAATGACCTGTGTGATATTAGAAGTTAGTTCAGATAGTTGCTAACGATGGTTCAGAGCGCGAAACACGTGTACAACATTCCCAACAAAGGAAAGTATGACGTAAGTATATCTAAATATAAATTCAACAACGCAGGCTACTATACAAATCAATACCAGGTTAAAAATTAAAAATGACAAATAGTTTCTTTTTAAATCTCTTTTTACATTGTTTTGGTTAACATTATTGAAATTTAAAAATTAAGGTAAAAAGAATGGGAAAACCCAATTTTTGACTCTTCTGAAATCTCATTAAGCCCTGTACCCATTTCGCGATCATGTTTAAGTTGAAACATCATGCTGGTTGGTTAACTCAGAAAAATAGACCTGGTCTTGCAGATTAGTGCCAAATTTCATCAAAATAAGAGGTTGTCTTCAAAATATGTCAGTACCATGGACACGTCCACATATATAAAACACAATATATATATATATATATATATATATATATATATATATATATATATATATATATATATATATATATATATATATATATTTATTTATTTATTTATTTATTTATTTATGAAAATGAACGAATGGTGGTTTTAGGTTCTGGGGCCTGGAAACGAAAAAATATCATGGCCCTGGGCTTAAGTCTTACACCTGAGTCAGTGTATGTAAAAAAGATAAAAACTAAAATTAAAATTGGATCTCTCTTTATATAGCTAACAATGCCTAAATTTTTAAATTGACCATGGAAAGGGCCATTTGCATTTTGTATGGCAGCTGGCATAGGTAAGAGAATACGTGCGTGATAGTTCAGCTGCCAAAGTTGTTGTTTGTTTAGCAAAATCCGGGAGTATACGTGCAGCTTTAATGGCATGCTGTGGACACGAACAACATCACCCCCCATCAAGATACTGAGAATTTACACATGAGTGTACAAATTTATGAATATCCAAAATATTTTATGCATTTGAAACCTAAAAGGATTATTCTTTATAATGATTTATTCTTGTAAAAAAAGTTTGAGATTTAAAAAATAATTCTCAAATTAAGTATAAGATTTTTTTTAACCATAAACAGGTTTGTTTGTGACAATGTGGTTTTTCGGAGTTAAATATGCTTAACAAGAATATTATTTTTTATTTTCATTAATCCTTGTATTTATGTGCCGTGCGTGCATGCAATGTTAAAAAATAATTATAGTTAAACTTGACATTTCAAAACAACAATTTATGATTGTGCTGTGTTAGATAAATTTAATCATTCTCCCATTAAAGTTGTCAGTTCCACTTAAAACTCTGTGGTTTGCGAAGTTGGTAAACCCTTAGGGTTAATTTCGCAATAGATATTTTCAAGTCAGAATAACATAAACTGTAATTAAATAGATGATTAAATCAAAATGAAACATTTGTAGACTTATTATACTTTTTTAATTTGTTATGATAATAAAAGGTGTTTCCGAACAACCTGGATATACTTTGTTGTCCTATATTTGTTCTTTAAATCGAGACAATAAGAAAACATCATGTAAACATAGGCCTACGTCCTAAAATGGTTCGTTAACCGCTGGAAGCATTTTTTTACTCTTAATAATTATTATTTTCGTAACAAATAATTGTATTAAGTTCATATTTTACATGATCCTTTATGACATCAATGTCCATTTTCAGGAAAAAAACTACTTTTGTCCCATTAGTATTTTCAAAATGGTGCCATTTTAAACTTCAAAAGTCAAGTATATCAAAATTAGTATTTGTTATCAATACTTAATAAATAACAAAAAAGTTGATAAAAACTATATAGTAATACCAAGTTTTTATGAGTCGAATACAAAATAAGGGATTTGTTGTAATTTTCATACAAAAATAACCCAAATATGCATGATTATAATAGGAAATCAATGTTATTCTGCATAAAAATTTCAATAACTCCGTTATTTGTGGTTTGATTCTTATTTGTAAACTTTTTTGTTTATTGTAAAATTTTTATGAAATTCCACGGTTTTGAGACAATTGAATTAAACAAAAATGCATTGCCCCCATTTTTAAAATAGACATCAGACAAAAATAGTCATTTTCCTTCAAATTAACAATGTTTTTATAAACGTCCATGATAAATGCGATATTATTACGCCTAACCATCATGGAAATAAAAATTACTATGTGTAAAAAACAAAATGGCGGGCGGTGACCTAACGAATATAAAAAATATTTCTAGGTTGTTCGAAAACACTCTGTATGAATTAACAGACTTAGCTGTTATCTTATTATTATTATCAATAGTATTCTTTTTCTTCGTCTATACTTATTTAATACGCTAAGAGTTTATTTGTCTTAAGAATTCCTCCTACATTTTCCAACCGATTTTCAAGTTTTTGGTGTCGTTGGATAGGGCTTGGTCTGTAGTTGTTTCTGCCAAAACCTGAAGAGAATCTGACTGAAAATAAAGGTGCCATCCACCATTGAAATATAAAAACTTCCCATTTAAATAACATTGGGATTGAATAAAAAAGCATTTTAAACATCTGTTAATAATTAGCTGTAAATACGTGTAGTTTTGTTGATTAAAGAAATGCACAATATTGGATTAGTTGGATGTCATTGATTAAGAGATAAAGTAACATTTGTATTGTATTAAAGTAAATTGCTCGATTTAGAGCAACACTTATAATAGTTTTCATAAATTCTTTATCGTATAGTAAGTAGTATTCTTTTTCTGATGATTTTCCAAAACATTAGTTAGATTCAGGGAAGAATAAAAACATTTAGAACGAATTAGAAATTCGAATATGTTAAAACTCAATGGCTAAAGTATATTTTAAAATAAAACAATGTTAATTTTGTCAAGTTATAAACTGGGATAGCTGTAACATAGAACGATAATCATCATTCAATATCTGAACTAATTAATAAAAAAATAAATAATAACAATGTTTTTATAGAAACCATAGAATTCTACACTGTATGGAAAAGAATTCCTACACAAAGCAGCTGAAAAACTCACGGCGCGGCGTTTTGAAACGGATATACTTTTAAGCACTCTCTGATGTCCACACGACTGTCAACATGGTGGACACTCAATACATTCGTGCTTATGTTGTGTTTTTTATTCCAAAATAAGATTGTGGAACTTTAAATACCGTGTCAATGACATTAAAATTACTAAAAATAACAAAAAAGTTTACTTTTAGACCCTATTTGTGTTTCAATACTGGGAGATGAAAAAAGTTTGTGGTGAATTGTGTGCTGTTATTTATTTAAAGTAAAATTTTATCGATGTATACAATGCTACCTTTAAAGTGTTCGTATATTGAGCATAAAATGTAAAAAGCTTTATTTAATTTATTTAATGTTGCTCACATCAAAAACGATTACATAAGAATTTAATGTACTTTACGTACAAATATTTATTATACATCGTTTTTATAAATCACATTATAACATAACTAATTATAAATGAACGTAACAGAATGTATTTTTTCAAACAAATGGTTTTAGTTTGCAAGCTCTTATTTTATATAAATATTCTATATTCACAAATACGAAAGTATAAATGATTGATCAAATATTTCAAGAACATTACATTTTTAATTGAGTGAGAAACACACTTGTTAGAAACAAAGGATTTACTTTTTCATTCTCAATTAAATCATCCCGTTTGAAGCCTTACACTTGATATTAATTGTTACGTCCTGTTTGTATTAACAAGCTTTATGTCTAAGCTTTCACACTAACTGCCTCACACGAACAGATTTATTGTTTATTACAACTGACTGTATATTTGAGAAAGTGTAATCACAAATATAATTATTAAATACAATTAAAATAATTAAGTTTAATTTAATTTAACTAAAAATTTAAGTTAATTATAATAGAGGTGTATTAATATTAGATTAATATAAATTTAAAGTAATGCATCTTTTACTTCCATATGATGCTTTATTTAAGCCAATTTAGGGAAACCGTTAGGTTTTATTGACGTTACTCCGTTAATTTGTAGCTTGTTAAGGATTTTTAAATACAATTATTTTGAAAAGGGGAAATGTTTTAAAATAAACATTATTTTTTAGTAATTATTTTGTTTTAAAAATCTAGTTTTTTTATATCTGTTGTGCAACATTATAATTATGTTTTCCTACCATTGAATAAGGAAGAACATGACTACTATAACATGAGTAAAGTACTAGGTGTATTCAGACTGATCTAAATTGTATATAACGGGTATGCATTCATAAGGTAAGGAAACTATATTTATAAGCAAATAATTTTCTCTCCCTTCATATAAGTAAAGTTACACATTGTGGAGTTTTTCATGTTGTTTGATGTGTTTCCGGATCAATTATATAAGGTTAAATTATCTGTTTAGTTCGTCGTTTTATTCATCTTATCCTCCTATTGATGACGAGTTTCGGAATGTTAACCTGCCATCTTCAGTTCACAAGAACTTAAAAATCTTGCTTATAGTAGGTGAGTTTAAGGTTCTGAAGCATTTTACATAAAAAACACAATCACTTAAACATTTCACAGACATAGCCGAGTGGAGTAGGCCTACTGTTTGACACGAGCACGGACGGGACGGGTGGAAGGTGCACCGCGGTCGGTCGGGGGTCGAGACTCGACTGAGGTAGCGTCGTTCAAAGTTAAATTTTGTCCTGGTGACGTACACTCTGCATCCGTCTCAGGTGTTTTATCCAAGCCGATAATAGTTTCAAATAGTATATTATACTGGAGAGGATGTTATTCATTGAGTAGAGCGTCTGGGATGGATTTAGTTGCTTTAAATCATGATGCGGCCTTTTTGGCATATATGCAGGGGCTTCAGATTTTTTTGCTACTCCCGAGTAATTTTGTTAACTCGTTACAACATGCTCGGCAAAGTTAGATTTTTTGAAAATGGATTGCTTAGGGAGGAGTTCTTCAACCCTTTTTATAAAAAAAACCTACCAATTTGTCCAGTGTAAAATTTTTCCTGTCATCACAGGTGTTATTATATACTCCGTTATAATCAGATAAATTTTGGATTTTGGATTTTTAGGGGTGAGCTGTTTTTTTTAAATTATTTTAAAATTCTGAATGATACTGTTTTTCCACTCTTTACATTTCGTTTTTCAAAATTCTAGGGAGTTTTTCAACAAATTTTACAGATTTAAATTCTCAGCGTTCTTCGCTATGTTTAGTGAATAAATTTTATTTATTTTCTATTAATTTTCTATTAATTAATGAATCGATTACACTAGAGTTGAAACCTTTTTCTACTGCTAGAGCAATTAAATCCATCCCGAACGCTCTACTCAATGACAAACATACTCTCCAGACAAACATACATCCTACAAATATACCTGAGACAGATTTAACGAGTACGTCACCAGGACAAAGATCAACTTCGAACGACGCTTCCTCAGTTGAGCCTCGACCCCCGACCGACCACGGTGCACCTTCCACCCGTCCCGTCCATGCTCGACTTGCTCGTGTCAAACAATAGGCCTACTCCTGCTCCGCTATCTCTGTGAAATGTTTAAGTGTTTGTGTTTTTATGTAAAATGCTTTAGAACTTTCGACACACCTACTATAGCAAGATTTTAAAGTTCTTGTGATCTGATAATGGCAGTTTAACCCCCATTATTTAACTCCAGTTTAACCTCCTTCTTCTTCCTTTTCGGGAAGAAAAGGTCCCGATAAGGAAGGTGGAGTGGGGGTCACCGCTCACGGCACGTGACAGTTGCAACTGACCATCTCTCGGCGCCGCATCACGCGTCCGAATTCATTTGGCCAAATTTTCGTATTTAATAAGTGAAACTTCGTGTCGTCCCGTTATTTCGTTCCGTGTCATGTATCCGTGTGTTAAGTGTTCCGTGACTAAGTGTATTTTTTATTTTATGAGGAACTCAACCACGAGGGATATGAATATGTTTTAACTTGCTGTTTTCCACCTGTGCATGAAACGGCTGTAGTGGTACGCTACACAGTGGATCATTTTGACAGAGCTCAGGTAACATAAACCTTTATTTGCTATATTAAATGATCCGGAGGCTATTCCATCAATAATGAGATAATTTAACGTTTTATGAAGTTCATAAACTATATTGTTGTTAATTTAATAGAGTTAATTAAAATTACACTAGGCATTTTCTGAAGGAAAATTTATAAAACTTCATGTATATGAAATTACCTGGAAACAATAATTGAAAACCATTAGTACTGTAAAACATAAAAGAAAATTATTCATCAACTGATGATGAAATTCAGATTGGGGTGGTTGTTCTTAAAAGGAGACTTCTGATTGGCAGGTGTACGTATGAGAAGGATTGATGTTATAAGAAAAGGTTGAGGTACAACTGTTAAATATTAAATTAATTTATTCTCAAAGCAAAGTATCAATGTATAACATTCTTAGGAGCAAGTTACAAGGAATTATTCTGCATTTGATGCTAAAACGTATTAGTGGCAACAATCTATACAGCGTACATTTCACGTAACGATCAACAAAGCAATGGGACGGATCAACCAAGTAGAAGTAAACTTTTCTGACACGGCCTGCAATAACGGTCAATTGTAAGTCTCCTTGTCACGCGGAATATAGTAGATAAATAGGTGTGAAATGAAAACACTGTTTGATAGACAACAAAAATCGTTTAGAAGGAAGAATCAAAGTATAAATTTTATTTGATGTTGTGAAATAAAAACAAAATTGTCTATTAGAGTTAACAGTTTAAATGCTGCAGAGCAGCACAGGTCCTTTTGTTTGTTACTCAAAAACTTTTACGATAAGTATTTAGGTTTTGGAGGAAGTTAAACCTACGAAATTCCGGTTAAACATATTGATCAGCAAATTAGTACACTAAAATACAGCATGTTGTACAGATATTGAGCCATTATGTACAGTAAGTGAGCGGAGCGAACGAGCTTTCTTGGTCCAAGTTAGGGCCTTAGTTTCAAGTATTGTAGTTTCAAGACAATCTTGTTTGCTCTGCTAACAAAACCGTCTTGAAAAACTAGCCTTTTGGACTCGAGATCTCATGTTGATTGATTCTACTGATATTATTACAGAATTGAACAACTTTACAAAGATAATGCTTGGTTACTGAAAATAAACAAAACATGTTACATGATCAAAAACATTGTATTGAATCTTGTCAAAAACATTTAGGTACCAAAGTTTGAATATTTGCATGAACTTAACCTAAAACTTCACAGAAAAGTAAAACAAGACTCACTTAACGCTCGATACAACAAATAATCAAAATACATTGTATTGTATGCTTTGCATTTTAATTGCATAGGTAGGAATGTACAGGAGTGTTAAGGGACCGTTATTTTAGGCAAGCAATTTGTGGTGGCCTAAACTCATGCATATTCATACCTGTTATACAGGGTAATTATAATACTATTGCCTGTATCGAAGATTTAGCTTAGATTTACTTACATTTGTAATGACCATACTTAGTTAAAATAAAATATTATCTGTAGGAAATGTAATAATCACGAAAATGAAAGCAGCGTTAATAAATCAGTTATTATTACTGCTGTAATTATTTTTCTGGAAGAAAGATTCACTATTGGGTGTTGGAAAATAATGCAAATGCTACACTAAACCATTTAATTTAAATATATAAAAATAAGGTTTTTATTTAAATTCATTTACTATTATGACTCACCAACGGTTTTTCAATCTAGTAAAGTTATTTTAATATTTTTTTTATTTTTAGTTAAATTCAGCTTTGTTAAGAGGCTAGTTATGGTAATATTTTTTTTGTTAAATTTTAGAGGAATTAATAAATTTAGAGTTTTAGTTTGTTAACAACTTTATAATTTAAATTGGGGTAAAAATGTAACTACACACTGCATTTACCCTTATTCTGTATCTTTATTTTATCAGTAAGAATAATAAGTTTTGGTATAGTATTCATAGTAGTTAGAAGTAGTTACTGATGGTAGGGTCATTTAAAGAATTTTTATTATTAGAATATAAGTAGTTCAAGCTTTATTTGTAATCAACTCACGGTAATCATAAGATATACAAATAACATTTAAATACAATAAAAATGCCTTTAGTAATTACAGGAATTATTTTAATTATTAAATTGTAACAGGACATATAAAATCCATAAATAATTTCGTAACATGATCACTAATTTTCCTTTTTGCACATATAAACATTAAAAATAGGTAATTTGTCGTATTTATAAATGATTTATTCAGAAAATTTTATACAATAATTATAGGAGATCCAAAACAGGTATTAGATATCACCATTATTCATTTAATAATTTATTAAATATAAGTAAAATGTATAACATAAATTTCAATATATAATTTGCAAAAATCAAATAACAAATTTAATATATAACACATATATACATATAAAACATCAAACTTGTTTGAATGCAGGTTATCCACTATCCATTCCTCTTTTATTACATTTACATTTACATAAGCTACATTTTATCTCTAGTATTTTAATTACAAAATTTAAGAAAAAGAAGTGGGAGTGTTTCAGTTCAGTTACTTAACCAAATGCAAAACAAAATACATCACGGGACAAGGGAAAGAGGAACAGATAGGGATCCGTGCTCCGTTGAGTGAATGCAAATCAAATGTCAACATTTACAGCTCGGTCTGTGGTAAATTATATGAAGGTTTGTCATTATTTTAAGTAACCAAAATTATCCAAAAATACAAATGACCAAAAAATTTTATTTAAATAAGCAAAGGTAGTTTTAAATAAAATAGAATATAAAACTATATATTACCTCCTCCTATTTATTTATTTTATAGAATAATTACAAATGAACAGTTTTAAAATTTTAATTTATTAATCATCGGGGACTTTGGAATGCAGAGTGATTACTGTGTTTTAATTAAAGGACCGTCAGCCGTCTACCGCTAGAGCCTAGCCTAATTGAAATGGGCGGTAACATCAGTTTCATTAATAGTCGATTTTCAGTTTAACCAAATTGAAATTTAATTAAGTGTTGTTTTACTGAATTTCTGTAGTGACTAGAAGTTACTTTTAATTTTAACTACTCCTTTTCTTAATCCTAAAGTTTGTAATGATTTGTAATCTTAATTGTACATTTCTAATTATATAATATGCTAAAACAGTTTTAAAACATTAGTTTTGAAATTATTATCTCAAAAGAGATATAAAATAACAATAAAAAATGAATTGAAAAACAAGATTGTTGAGTTATCTGCACAAGTTTGTTTATACAGAAAAAAAGTAACAAGTTTTTTATGCATTGTACATTATAATAATGATTTTTTTACATCTACGATCATTGAAATAAGCATGATACAAGTAACATAACAAAGAAGCACGTTAATAAACCACATTCATAAACTATTCAAATCCCTTTTAAACTTTCTTGTTTCAAATCAAAATACAATCTCTAGACCAATCAAAATGTAATGATAGTAGTGTTTCAATCCAAACGTTGTGGAATTCGCACATTAGATGATAACGATTCACGTGTTTCATTTCATTTGACCAACCAAAAGATTGTGATTCTCTCGTGTTCTAAATTCCATCTCACTTATGGATTAAAGGTCTTCATAATACAATCGTTGGAAAGTTTTATATTCTCATACTTATTTATGATACGTTTCACAAGAATGTCAAATTATAACAGGCGTTTTCCTGAATCTTAAGTGGTTGCTGGTAAATTTACGAAGACAAATTGGCTGCTCAGAATAAGTATAACTCAGTATTCAAAATTGCAAGATCGATACGTAATGTCGGCATTTAACGTTAAAACCCCTGGCATTTACGGCACACGAAGGTCATTGTGTTACAATTAACAGGCTTTAATTCCATGTCTTACCGCAACGCTCAGTAAAATAACTGGCTCCATAACATGAAAAGAATTGTAATTATACTGAAATGCGCGTTATAATCGTTGCTCTTTCAACATGTGCAAGCAGAGCTTTATTTATTGTTCTTTTAACACTGTAAAATTACTTCATTTTATGTTGAAATGTGTATGTTTTATTGTTTTATTTTCAATTGAATAATATACTAAATACTTTTTTTTATATAGACATACCACATTTCCAGTTTTAGAAACACTTAATCAAAACAATCTCAATAGGTTTGATTAAATGACAAAAATTATTTTAACACCAATTAGACCATTTTGTGACCAAAACAAAAGTAAGTTTGATGCATGTTTAATCCTGCTTAGTACATTTATTATAGACTGGATTAAACTTATCATATTACAAAAGTAATTTTAATCAAAATTAATCATTTGTTAATGATAAAACTAATCGATTTCTTAACCTTTAAAACTGGTAGAAAATAAGCAACAGTCTACATTGCAATGTCTAAATTAATTAATTAAATTGCAATAGCGTAAATTATTTTTTGAATGATTTATTTTGTAAATGTAAATGAGTTTGTTTCTCAAATAATTATAATTTCAAACTAACTCGGTTTTTCCAGAACATTGCGATCAATTTATTCGAAACGACAATCATTATTATTCTATATATTTATGATGAAAGGTTAAATCAAATATATACTTAGATAAATATAGAGATTATGTTAATACATTTTAATTAGTATTTTATAAATATTATTTTTGTTTGTAATTTCCTTGTTTTATTACTGAAAAATTATGCAATAGCATTGACAGTAAAAATTGTAATCAACCTCTTTTAAAAGAGACTGGCCGGTAGGAGGAAAGATAGGATTTACTCTTAGCGAACTTTCAACATTTTCTGCTTAAGCCCCGCTTTTGAAAACAACGGAAGGTAGCTCTTGTTGGAACAACAAGTAAACGTGTTTTAGTTACAGAAAATGGGTTTAAGTTATTTAAAATCTATAAGAATTAATACTTTTAATTACTCACTACAACTCGTATTTCCCTTATTTATTTGGAATGCTGCCTTTTTAATTTACCTCATATTACTGTGATTTGTAGATATAAATAGTAGAGGATGTGAGTAATTTTAGATAAACTAATAAATTACTAGTTAAGTAATAGACAAACAAAACAAGAAAAGAAAAAGGGGTGGATTCAGAATGTTTCATTGATGAGTCCTCCTTTCTGTATACCTAACTGAAAACAAATATTTACGTTTTAAATTATAAGAAACTCAGAGTACATATATGTAGATATTTTTCCTACATTATCCATAGTATTTATTTCATTTTTTATCTCAAAATTAATCCAATACAAATATATGTATGATGTTGGACTGTTTGTGTAGTCCAATGTATAAGGGTTTATTGAAAATATTTTCTTTTACTAAACTTTATTTTTATATTTTGAGCTAGATAACCGAAAATAAAAGTTACATTTTACCGTCTAACTATCTGCAAAACTGGAGTATAGAGTGATGTCTGCGGTTTAATTAAAAAACCGTCAGCCGTCCACCGCTAGAACGTAACCAACTTGAAAGGCCAAAATAACAATTGCAATTTTTGTAGATTCTACTAGTCAGTAATTAAAATAAATATTTTAAATAATTATTCGTATAATAATCAATAGCTAAATGTACTTTCCTTGTTATACAGGGTGTCCAGCTTCCACCTTTACAAACTTTTCCAGGTTATTAAGCATGCCAAAACAAACAGAAAAATCACATAAACATATGTCCGGAAATGCTTCGTTAAGCCGCTAGCCGCCATTTTGTTTTTTACACTTAAGAATTTTTATTTCCGTAACGGGTTGTTGTATGGAGTTCATATTTGGCATATACCTTAATCACACCAATGCTCATTTTTAGAAAAAATATTATTTTTTTACGATCAATATTTTCAAAATGGCGGCCATTTTAAATTTTTAAACTCAAATATCTTAAAAACAGTAAATTTTATAAAAATTTTATGAGACACAAAAAAGTTGACAAATTAAATTATCTAAACATTGATACCAAGTTTGTAAGGATCCGACAACAAATAACGGAGTTATTGAGATTTTTCTCTTAAAATAACCTAAATTGGCATTAATCATAGTGCAAAATTAGTGTTTTTCTACAGGTAAACCACAATAACTCCGTTATTTGTTGCCGGATCCTTACAAACTTGGTATCACTGTTTAAATAATTTAATTTGTCAACTTTTTTGTGTCAAGTAAAATTTTTATAAAATTTACGGTTTTTTAGATATTTGAGTTTAAAAACTTAAAATGGCCGCCATTTTGAAAATATACATTGGAAAAAAATAATATTTTTTCTAAAAATGAACATTGGTGTGATTAAGGTACATGCCAAATATGAACTCCATTCAACATCCTGTTACGGAAATAAAATTTCTTAAGTGTAAAAAACAAAATGGCGGCTAGCGGCTTAACGAAGCATTTCCGGACATATGTTTATATGATTTTTCTGTTTGTTTTGGCATGCTTAATAACCTGGAAAAGTTTGTAAAGGTGGAAGCTGGACACCCTGTATTTTATCAACACTGTTCCTTACTACAGAACTTATTTTATCTGCACAGTTAAGGTGGAATGTACATTTTGGTATATTCATAACGTAAAAAAGTTCCATTTACAATAATTAATACATTTCAAGAAAACATTTTAGACATTAAAACTATTATAAATAATTAAAATAATAATTAAATTACTTATTAATATTCAAGGATTTCATTTTTAACACACTAAGTATCAATAAATGTATGTATTTTAAGTGTGAGTTTGTTCAAATAATATTATGATCCTTAGGCCATAAATAATATTTCATAATTTTTTTTCTGTGAAGACTGTATATACCGGATGTTCATAAAGCCTTATCCTGATTCAACAACTTAGCTGTACGGAAATCATTAGACCCTCACATATGTTCCTATTCTTGTTTTCAAAGAAATTTAATCTAGTTTTTTTTCAATAATCTAGTAATATCAACTGATTGACAAAAATGAAATTTACTTTCAAAGTGTTACCAAAACAAATCAGGAAATGTAAGTCAGTAATAGAAGAGGCAATGTGTCCCATTGATATACGAAACTCAATCGTCTATAGCTGTCCAAAGACAGACTTTTCACTGGGACATTTTGTAGACGTACACCTAAAGCAAAAAGTATGAAAGGTCAATTGCACCTTTTTGTGAAAGAGGTAGTGTGTACCACTGAAGAAATTTAAACGAAACCTAGAATGACGTTGCCTAGAATGTTTAAAAGTAACCCTAATAGGAAGTATTTTCCTATAAGAAATAGGGTCCATATTTTTAGATAACGGAACGAAATGAATTAGTTTTTATCAATTTGTGATGGAAAATTTCCGGAATAATTCAGTAAACATTAACTCACCTTAACCAACGACGAACTTTAAAGAAAGAATCGTTTGTCGGCTTCTGGGGACCTTAATATTAAAAAGTAAAGTGATCCCGGGCTTAGGTCTTTCCATGGCTAATACCGTAATAGCGTAGTCCCTATAGGGAAATTCGCTAATAATTGA
The DNA here is from genome assembly GCA_030545055.2 of Neoaliturus tenellus. Classification (NCBI taxonomy): domain Eukaryota; kingdom Metazoa; phylum Arthropoda; class Insecta; order Hemiptera; family Cicadellidae; genus Neoaliturus; species Neoaliturus tenellus. Next base: position 45,875,369 of record CM061533.1, on the reverse strand, counting down.
TCAGTTCAACGTTCCACTTACATACTACAACAAAAAATTGGTTAGTCTTAATTATATTAATATTTCCATTGGTTTCTCATGGAACAGAATTAAAATCCTAAAGTTATTTTAGTATTAAAATACTTTTAATATAAGTTTTCCAAACCAAAACATAAGTTTTCAAATAAGTGTCCCTTAAAATAAGTGTCCTCAAAAATAAGTAAGTACAGGAGATTCTATATTTACTCATCCCAAGTAAGTATAGAATCTGACGCTTGAATTAGAGATTAATATTGATATGGAACAAAAATATTTTTTCATGATGAAACTATGGTCTATATGTGACCTGTAATATTATAATCACAGTACTTGACTTGTTATATTTAACTTTTTATATGTTGCTTGAAAAATGTTTTGTAATTTTAAATATATAATTTTTAAATTGATTGTTTTCCTGTAATTTGTATATATCTTCAATCAAACAATAAATTACATTTTAAACTTAATTTATATTTTATTATAATGTTTTAAAGTTATATACAGTATATTTTTGTGCTTTAGGAATGTAGTGTAGTTTGTTAGTAGTATTGAACAGTAAGCACTGTATTTTTAAATTTGTAAGTTCAAGCAAATCCTCTCATTGGATATGCCTTTTGCCCATTACTGGGATTAAACCGTCCAAGCTTGTCCGTTTGATGCTTTACCGTCCACTGAACGACGGTGGTGTTCGGAACATGTCAAAATATTATTGCAATCGATTGCTTTATGACTATCTACTAAGGGTCGTTCATTTTAGCAACATGCATTACCGATTGAAAAATATTTTTATAAGAAAATAATTCATTTGAAATCAATTCTGGTGTATTAGGTTAATTGTGTTTAATTAACCCTTTAGTAGCATGGGTCGGTTTATATTCGATGAAATTGTTAAGCGTCACTTTTGTTTCCCATGCCACCTTCATCCGTTCCGCTCACTTGACCTATTCCTTTTTAAGACAAACTTGTTTGCTTCACTCATTTGGAAAGTTTTGCCTGTACACACATTATTTGTTTCAGAGTATACGATGATCAAAAACGTAATCCGTATTAAGTAATTTATATTTTCCTTTAGTTTAAATTGATTTGCTATATTTTTTGCAGACAGTATTGTTTTTTCTTGAAAATATGTTTAAGTGAATGCCTAGTAAGCCAAATAATTTACTAGATTACAAATAAATTATACTGTTTGCAATTAATAATCGCATACATAAAAACTATGGGATTAGTTATGTTATTTAAATACGTATACAATTAACCACAGCATTAGAACTTTAATTTTACAAATGAAGTATTAGAATTTATACTACTTTAAATGTGTGTAATTAAGTGTTTATCTCTAGAAATTGTTAGCTCACAAGAAAATTTTATTATTTTAACAGGTTACATGCTTACGATGAAAGAAATGGTGATTTGTAAAGTTAAGTTAATCAGTGATTTAAATACCTTTATATTGGCCACGAGGAAGGAAATGACACTGATGACTAATAAATGATTTTATCGATTACAGCCAATTTTTACGGTATTAATCAGGGCGCGCGATTTCGGTTCAATCTGATGTCGAAGGCGGTTCACTACAATTTGTTATTTAATAATTACTACTAATAATTATATGATGCTTTTCATAAAGCACACAATATTGCCTTTAATTTACATTAATTTTGAAACCCCTTACATAATAAACATAATTATAACTATGGCATTTTCTCTTCAGATATAATGTATTTTGAATAAATTGCTTAAAAATTGCATGAACCCAAATAAGATACTCAGGACTACCCGAATTCAGGCTTAAAAACTTCAAGATCAATAAATGTTTGGTGTTCAAGTGTTCGGGTGTTCGAAAAAAAAGTTTCAGGTATTCAGGAGGTTAGTGTCCATACCAAAATAAGCAAAAACGTTCTTGTAAACATGTGTCCTTAAATGTTTCGTTATTCCGCTAGCCGCCATTTTGTTTTTTTTATATTTGTGTTTTTATTCCTGGAACGGATGATTGTATTTAGTCAATATTTGCCATGAACCTTTATCACGAAAAAGTATATTTTTTGAAAAATATCTTTTCTTGATGTTTATATTCAAAATGGCGGACATTTTAAAGTTTCAAACTCAATATCTCAAAATCGCTAGAATTTATCAAAATTTTACAACGGACAAAAAAGTTGACGAATTCAATAGTCCAGCCAAACATTCCACGTTTGTAAGGATTTGACAATAAATAATGGAGTTAATGACTTTATCTAAAAAAAAAACAGGGGTTTTGCATTATAATTCATGCAAATTTATGTTTTTTAATAGGAAAATCACAATAAGTCCATTATTCGTCGACATATCATCTTAAATCTGTTATTATTGGTTTGATAATTTAATTAGTCAACTTTTTGTTTCGTGTCAGATTTTTATAACATTTACCGGTTATAAGATATTTCCGATTAACAATGTTTAATGGTCTCCGTTTTGGAAATACACATCAGGTAAACAAATATTTTTTTCCAAAATGGTGTGATAAAGGTTCATACCAAAAATGATCTTAATACAATGATTCGTTAAGGAAATAGCATTTCTGAACAAATATTTATGAGAACTTTTTTGCTTATTTTGATATGGGCAATAACCTCCTGAGTTCGTGAATCATGTTTTTTTGAATAATGTGTATCATGTTGGTCGCCATTTTAGAAATACACATCGGGAAAACATGTTTTCCCATGGAAATGGTGTTCACGCTAAATATGAACTAAATACAATGATTTGTTGTGGAAATAAAAATTATTTGGTGTTAAAAAGAAAGTGGCCGCTAGTGGCTTAACGAAGCATTTTAGAACATATGTTTACTGGAACTTTTTGCTTATTTTGATGTGGGCAATAACCTCCTGTATTCTTGTAACGTTTTCTTCCTAAACGTTTTCACTCCGTACAATGTTGGCACGTTCGAAGCGGCACGGAAGCGATTGCTATCATGCGGAACCCTAATACCATCCTGGTGTGCGATCACTCCCAAACTGCAGTGCAATACTAGGTGATTCATTTTTAGAACAGAATCTGAAAAGAAATCTGAAACTTTGCACAGCACTACTCAGTAGTATGTTGTATTTGGTGACCACGTGGATTTCCCCTGGACAGCGCTCCTGCTACAGTAGGCGTGGTGGTTCCGATAAAGGATGACGGTGAGTACACGGAAATCATTCCAAAGCGAACGTGTTAACACTAACCAGTAACCATGCTTCACGTTGCAACAGAGCACAAGAATCTAGGTGTTACTCTAGCAATGTGAATTATAATTATCGGCGGACCTGTTTCGCCGACTGGCTTCACCCAGTTTAATTGCTGCTGTTGCATGGAAGGAAATTCAACATCCCCTTTTATTCTGGAACAATTCAAACCTAAGCGAGCTATGTATTATGTACAATGTTATTCATTACTAAAGTATATCCAGCATCATATAAAGCTCTGATTATACTTTTACTCTTTCGAAATAAATTTTTATTCACCTTTCCAAACGAGTGGAACTTTAATATGAGGTATTGAAAAACTAGGTCCAGTGTCTATTTTTTATTTGTATTAATTTTTTTCTCGTGAAGAAATTTAACAGTTTGTTGTTTGACCGAAGCCAATGTGACAGTATTTAGGTAACTTACTCGTTTACCGCAATGGTACTAAAATTGCAGTGCCAACCCAATAAATATTTGCCATTCAGACGAGCTAATTCACTACACTCACTCTCCATCACGTTTAGGTCGTTCGCTACGCTCACTCGCCATCAGGTTCAGCTTGTTTGTTGCACTCGATCGCATCAACCTTGTAAATACACTTATTTATATCACTAATCTTCGATTAATACTTTGAATAAAAACCAAGGTTGTATTTTAAAATTCTTATATGTAATCAGTTGTACACCCATGATATGTTGATTCCATAAGGATAACTTTGAAGATATGTTGGGTTGAGCCCTATACACTGTAAGTTAGTAGGATATCATCAATCCTTTTTTCTAGATTTTTCACATCAATAGCTTTTACTCAATTATATGGTTGTAGGGGTTTTCACTTTTGGCAATAATTAAACAACTTGTGTTACATCCTACATTCAAAACCCAACTTCCATTCATACATATAGATTATCAATGCAACTCGAGTCTATATAGAAAATTACAGGTAATTATTTGATATAAATTTTATCTCCACTAAATTTGTGATTGTAACTCGTCTATGTAGATCACAAGTTATAACAAACCAACACATAACACGAATTTTGTATGCTTTTTAATAATTTACTTGTTTTCTGTAAGGTTGTAACGCTTATTAGCAAAATATGAATAGCCTAAGTCCATAATGCTGATTTTTATAACTGAGGTTTATGATGAAATTGTAATAATTTTTACATTTCCAATGAGAAACGTTTTTCCCATTGGATAAAAAAAAAAGAAAAAGTGACAAAAGCTTGCGAATAGTACTTTTTCTTATAAAAAAAGGAAAAAAGGAAAAGTTATCACTGCACACTCAGCTAAAAATATTACCTAAATTCTTTACAGGAACTGCAATTTCTTTTACTAAATTAACATAATTATTTGTAATTTTAAAAAGCTTTAATCACTGAAATTCTATTGTCAGTTTTAAACGAAAAATTTTTAATACAAACCAATAAGTATTAGTTTTGGCAACAAGATCAACGGATAAAAAAATTAAATATTTTATACATTATCTGTATATAGCTATATGATTGTCAAATTTGGCATAAGGAAGGAGTTAATGAAGATTGGCGATGCCCCAGACGTTATGGAGTATTAATGAGGCCTATTTGTGAGTCATAGCCGCCCACGTTGTTCGTCCTGACTGATTGGTATTAAATGAAGAATTCCGATACTGATACGAGTATTCCGATACTGATAAGAGATGACCTCGGGCCAGATGTGGCGACCGGGTGGCAGATTATTTACGGCGGGCTGTCACAGAACCAGGTTCAAACTTCTATCCAGGCCTTTAACAAAGTAGTAAATAACAATTGGTGTATGTGACAATAAATAATTAAATGTTTCATTATATTTAACTTAATCATTCTTTACATGTAGTTTTAATTTATAATTTTCTCAAATCCCAAACAAATTTAATGATTAATATTTTATTTTAAAATTGTGTAATATTTTTACAAAAAATAATTTTACAAGAAGTAGTGGATCTGAAAATGACAGAAGGGCCAGATACTTTATCAAAGAGGAAAATACTTCCGAGACTGTTAAGCTACTTTGGTCGATTTTGTGTAAAGACGTTTAATGTCTTTGAACTTCCAAATCTCTTCAGTGGAGTTAAGTCCCTTGACTGATATCAGTATATAAAAAGGAAAACACTTTGTAAAATACTTGATGGTCCAGACCAATGATGTTTTACAATCAATCTAGTCAATTTCTTTATTAAGAAATTTGTTATATCAAAATATAATTATCTACATTTTATTATAGTTTAATGAAATAGTTTCAATAATATAGGATATTTTTCATATCAAACAGTTTATGAGAATATTCATTGACTTTTTTTCAACAACTTTTAGAAAAATTAACTGATCCGTTTATTGAGACTGTTCTTAAATAATAAACTTTAAACCAATCTTTTGAGCCTTCGGTAGTATTTCGATGTATTGATTGAAAAATATTATAATATGAGAACATTACCCAAGTTGAACAGTTGAGTACTTAAAAACAATTAATTATTGAATAACAGAATATCGAGAACACATAAGCTCATACCTTGTAAACCACCTGACAATATATTTCTAACGTATTAACGTATTTGCATTCTAAATACTTGCCAATTTGCCTCAATTAATTTCGAGCTTTACTGAGGATTTCAGTAGGTATCGTTCCAATACCTAATGATTGGACGTTAATTTAATCATTTAGTTATAATCTACACGATATGAATAATCCATCACAGAGTTCTCAAACATGAATTTAAAGATTTATTCTCAATATACATGATAATGTAGAAGCCCCTGCAGGATTGGACTACATTCGATCAATTGACCTCTGGGAGCGATCTCTAAACGGACGCTTGCATTTTATATTGCCGCTCAGCAAACCTATGACAAGAAAAAAACGCCATACAAATAGGGATATGGGAAATAAACATAACTAGCCAACATTTTGTTTTTTTTTTACACATAATTTAAATTTCCTTAACGGATTGTTGCATTTAAATCATGAAGAGTTCTGGAACAACCTGTATAGTACTTAAACAATTATGCTGGTTACTTTTCATTAAAATCACATGAAACCGGGTAACATACAATATTTTTGTCATAATATGTGAAGTAAAGTTATTCGTCTTAAAATCTGTTTTGTTTTGTCTTTAAAGTGTGATCTAAACATTGACTACTGTGTACACGGTGTCGAGCTTCAACCTTTACAAACTTAACCAGGTTATTCAGTAAGCTAAAAAAAGAAAAAAACTATTTTTTTAAGGCGCTATTGGCCATTTTGTTTTTTACACTTAATTATTTTTATTTCAGTAACGGGTAGCTGTATTGAATTCGTATTTAGCATGTATCCTTATCTCATTAATTATCATTTCTAAGAAAAAATATTTTCAATGTCAAATATCTCAAAATAAACAAAATTGTTTCAAAATTTTACAAGAAAAAAGTTGACAAAATAAATTACCTAAACAACAATCCCAATTCATAAAGACCTAACAAAAATAACAGTCATTTTAATTTTTATATTTAAATAACATTGATTGTGCATGATAAATAATTATAATAAAAAAAACCAACAATGTTTTTCTGAAGAGAAATCGCAATTACTCTCTTATTTGTTGTCAGATCTTCAATGTTTGGATAATTTATTTTCCAACTTTTTTCATGTAAATCTTTTGTAACATTTACAGCTTTTAAGATATTTCAGTTAAAAGTTTAAAATGGCCACCATGTTAAAAATACACATTGGAAAAAATTCCTTAAAATGGACATTGGTGTGAGAAAGGTACATTTAAAATATGAACTCATTACAACTGTCCGTTACGGAAAAAGTTATTGAGTGTAAAAAACAAAATGCCTGCTAGCAGCTTCACGTATACTTATAATAACTTTATTGAAATGGTGACCTAACTAAATAGGTAAGCCAAGTATGAATAAGACATGAGTTTAGGATGATTGTGGCGCAATCTTGTGGTCTAACTAAGGTCATAGGTTTATTTGATTTTTTCGTTTATTTTGGCTAGCGAAACTACTTTTAAAAGTTTATAAGTGTTAAGGTTGGACACCCTGTATACATGGCAATGTTTTACTTTTTAAATTTATTTAAGACGTAAATTGGACTATATGCTCGTATATAAGGCCAGAGTAACTCCAATAAAACCTCTCAGCATGACAAGTTTCATGTTTTTTGTAAATTCACCATGAAACAAACACGACCGATGAGAGATTGTTTGTATTATTAACTATTTTATTTAAAGGAATTTTCATATTCACTGAGAGATCAGTTGGCTGAATAACAAAGGAAGGATCCTTACAAAGGAAGGAACTTTCCATCAGTGCGCCTTCTGTGGTTGCTTTGTTACTCCGCACACTTATTGCCGAAACTAACTAAATTCCTGAGGGCCGAATTTTATTTTCACTTTTTCGTTTGAAATACGTTGACAAACGTGTACAAGCATTTAACATTCGGTTTTTTAACTATTCCGCAAACCTATTCTGTTTTAAAAACAATTATAATCTTTATTGAGTAGAAGAATTCTTGTTGAAAAAACTACAATGTTTCAAACGTTTTTTACTGTTTGATAAAAGGCATTTAATTTAAACTTGAACAAAACGGACAAAATAATGTAGGGTATGTAAATAGTTCTTTAACCCTTATAATATGATTTTATATTAATTTCTTTCCATGCGCCATCATACATTGTAATATGACAACCTACACGCAACAGAAACATTATAATCTTAGGCGTGGTCTTCGATCATCAACAAGTCTCTGAATTTCACATTTTGTAGGTAATTATTCAGTACCACGGTTAATTTTAATTGCTAAACCACAGTTTTAGAGTTTCTTAGTACTTTTTACCAGTGATTCGTATTCATCATATCAGTAAGAAAATGTTAACCTCATAGAGCTTTTTTCCCATTTATACTGTACTATATTTTATACTAGAAATACAATTGTTACATCTTATCGAAGAGCTGTAATATTGTTTTCAATATAGTTTTTAATTAAAACGAAAAAATATTGTTAAAGACTGTTTTATTTGTGGGACCATTAGATAGCTTCGTTATCGTCCTGAGAAATTTTTAAAACTAAATATTTGTTAATTTTATGAAGA